>JBCJKH010078073.1:16811-56897 GCA_039877255.1 Loriculus beryllinus
GTGACAGTGAGCCCGGACAGCCTGTGCAGTGGGTTTGTTAGGTGAGGGCAGCGTGCGCAGAACTGGCCCCATCCTTTACACCTGAGGTTTGCCTGCCGTGGCCTAGCGAGCTAGGACAGTGACAGCAAAGTCCTCAGGTCGTAGGTTTTATAAAGGTAGCCTTCTCTTAGATGGAAGACCATAGAAGGTTAGGTGAGCTCCATCAGCCTGGGTTTGAAAATACGAGTTTTCCTTCTCCTGCGAGGAAAGCCTGTCTTCGCTAACAAAGGTTCAGGAAGAGCTTTAACCCACACATTCTGAACAAGACTGTCATCTGCTGGGTCAATCTCGAGCGACCGATGACACAACAGCACAACATCAAGCATCTGGCGGAATTCTGACTTAGACATGTTCAGTCATAAGCCCACAGATGGGAGCCTCGTGCCAGTGGCTCCTCAGCCAAGCACACACACCAGGGTCTGAACCTGCGGTTCCTCTCGTCCTGAGCAGGATTACCATTGCAACAACACAACATCAGTAGCGTAAAACTAACCACTAAGCAGGATTACTATTGCAACAACACATCAGTAGGGTAAAACTGCTGTTGTATATCACAGCTCCTCAAGTACCGTTCAAAAATGGATTCTTCAGAGGAGAATTGTATTTTCAAACTTTCTTTCATTTAGAAGACCAGGTTTTATTCTATCTGGAAAAAAAAATTAAATAAAAGTATCTGCAGTTCAGTGGCTTTTTGTTTTGTCCTGGGAATTGACCAATTTCTGTAGTCTATTGGGCAGGTGATAGAAGCATATGTTGACAACAAATGTGTGTGTCACATGAGAATTATTTCTTCATTTCTGGTATTTAATAAGTACAAACGAGACAGAATACTTAAATGTTATGGTTTAGTTTTGTTTTGTTCACTTGTTTTGTTTCTTATGTTATTCAGAGTATGAAATGCTTCTCAACATTTTCAGTCAAGATTCTGTGCTCTTATCCTGTAGGCAGGTTGTCTTAATTCCTTCTTCTGCAGGTGAGATATCTTCCAAGAATAATTGTACCAAGTCTTTGTGCCTATGTTCACAATAGCATACCATACTTCAGAAGCAGAACTCAAGAACTTTCTTATGTTTTCCTGCCTAAGGAGACACTTACATATGTCATGGTCAAACTGCATTGCATCTTGAAATGACAGCTTCACAAGAGGAGAGCAGTATGGTGACATGACTGTTCAGGAGACTTTAGAGACTATGCTGACGTATCATAAATTCAGTAGGATTACATGTGCAAAGTTTTGAAACTGGTACTTTTTTCTTTGGTTAGCAAATAATACAGAATAAACAACAGTAAAGAGCATAAGCATTGGTAAACCAAAGCGACTAAAAGTTTACAAGTGCAAGATATTAAAGCACCAGCTCCGACTGTGTGCTCACATTTCATAGACATCTCATGGACCAGGCTCACATCAACTGCGGCAAGAGCTGCAAGGAAAAAGGGAGTTGTCTTGAGCTAAACATCTTGAACTGGCATGGCAATGCAGGTAGTTGCGTACCATCCCATGTTCTGCCATATGGGTAGTGGATAAACATATCTGTATCATAATGTGTTCGATATCTGTAATTTTTAGTAACATTTGATTTTACAACCTTGTTATCCTTTCAATGTTATTTAAAATGTAATGTAATTAGCTGTAGATTGTTACTTCTTTCATGTTAACTGGTTCAGCTCTGTAGGCCAGTGCTGTGTTTGCATTGATACCCACAGGAGAGATTTTCTTCAGAGTTGTTTTAAACCATTCTAGGAAGTAAGTCAGGATAATTGCCTGTCTAATAGGCTCTCTTGGCTTCCTGGAGTCTTTTAAAAATAAATCATTTGCAAGAAGAGAGAATGTCTAGGAAAGAAAAGCAAAAGATTATACCAGTCAAGACACTTAAAATTGATACAGACCACATAATTTACCTCTTCTTCCAACTCAGACTCCCCTGATGTTTTGTAACAGATGCTGATTGCTTTTAATATAGTGTATCATTGGTGGCATTTCTGTCTGTATGATTGCCTACTGTATGCATGAGATATTTCCCCTCCAAGTCATATCTCTGTCTTCTTCAAAGCATCTGTGCTTTAACAGTTGTCAATCCAGTATGTATGTGGAAGAAGCCAAGAAACTGTTGTCCTACAAAGCTCTCAAAGAACTCTGGTTAACCTGAATTCACTATATATAGTTTTTGGTGGAAAACAAAATAAATCTAAGTTAGCTCTGCGAATAGCTAGTTATGCTGTGATATATTAAAAAATGTTTTTTAATTCTGATATTATATATCCATGGAATAATTTTAGTTTACAACTGCCCAAGTAGTCTGGCCTACTCAATTCTCTCTAGTCTAGTTGACTGCTGCAACGGAGTCAGAGCCTAGCCACAACTCCTTCTGTGGGGCAGAGCTCACTCTTTCCTGCCTCTTCTTCTGCCAGTGGTGGAGGCAGAGTATTCTCAGCCTGTGTGCCTTCTGTCTACCCTTATCTATGAGTACTGTCCAGCAAGGCTAAGCCTGTTGCTAAACTGAATTCAGTCTGTCCCTCAGCCTCTGAGTTCAGTCAGTGTACTGCAGAGATGCTCACTTTGTAAGTCTTACTCTAACACTGCGCTACAGTTAATTGAAAGTGCTCCTTCATCTGTGTGAGGCTTCTTCTCATCTTTTATTAACTTTGACACTGGAGGAAAGCAAGTTTAGAGTGCTGTCACTTCATTGCCTAGCTTTAAATACAGGTTTATCCAGTGCCAACTACTGATTAAGATACTCAGACACCATCCTCTGCACAGTCCTGTGTGGCCAAAGAGACATTGCAGGTACACTGTGATAGAGCACCAGAAATTGATTCCTCCCCCTTTCCTGATGTGCAGGGTACAATCCCTTGCATGAGAAAAAAAGTGTGGCAGTGTCTTAGAATGATCATGCTTGCTGGCACATGTGTATCTGCAGCTGATCACCAGCTTGCCTTCCCATCACTTAAATCATTTACTAGCACTTGGTAAACCATGGTACTGCTTCAGGCCTCAGAAATGAAGCCATCTGCGAGATCTGTAAGTGGTTTCATTCTGGACAATACAGTGGAGAATTAACTCTGGAGGCTAAAAGTACACAGAGAATAGAATTCTGTCGTGCAAAATGAAAAGAAAATCACGGGGTGCATTTTAAAACTACGGTCAAGGCTGTGTGCATCTGAGGACAAAGATAGGGCACTCTGCATGCTTTGGTGTGTACAGTTATTTTGAACATATGCCATAACTGCATTTTATGACTTCAGTGGATTAGAAAAAATCCTGGCATATTCCCAAAACTGAAATATATGCAGAAATAACATTCATAGCAATACCAGTGCAAGAGGAAAAAAAAACCCAGCATCTGAAACAACCTCGTGCTTGAGGGTGTAAACTGATCAAGTGTGGGGTTCAAGGAAGAATTTCTCTTCCCTCTTTACCACCCAGTTCTTATATAATATTCCAGCCCACAACTGGCTGAATGCAGTGTGTTTTCCGTTCTTCATGCTCTGAATCATCAGGTATCTAACCGCTGCTTGAGGCAGTGTACTAGACTAAGGAGCTGAATGGTCTGCACCACTATGGCAGCAAGGATAGTATTTTAATATGGTTTCGTTTCCTTTGATTATTTTGTTTTGTAGCACTAAGGAAGTGACAACTGGACTGCTGTAGTTGCTCATGTAAACATGTGTTGAGACTGGTTTGAATTGGAGGAGCACGTATTGTCTTGTTTTGTCAGTCATGCACTAGTGATGCACAGTCCCACTCTATTCCCTGTTTTTTCATTGAATAATGCCTATATTTGTGTTGGTCCAGTGCACAAGGTAGATTTTCACCTTCCAAAAATGGCTGCCCCTAGCATCTTTTGGGAGAAGTACTGCTTTAAATAAATCATGTTTAAAATGGAGGAAATTGTGCTCCCACATACACACTCCCAGCCTAACTAAAAGGGTTCTCCTGTATAAGAAACAGGAGTACAGATGGGGTCTTCATACTGTTTATACCGTGGTGGTGTGTTCTAGAAAGGGCTCCTGTTGCGTCTTGTTGGAAGGGAGTCTTATCTGATTCAGTGCAGAGGTTATGAATATACAACGATGCAGCTGGCTAGTCTCATTTCCATATTGAAATGCAAAAGGTTCACAGTGAAACCGTCTTAATCCATAGTAACTGGAAATGTATAGCACTTCTGACGGGATGGATGTTTCTATTTTAGCAACTACATGTTACTTCAGGACAGAAATTAAATGTGTTGCTCTGGACGCAGGCTAATAGCAGCTTTCACTGACATTGTCCCTGTCATGTATGGGTAAAAAGAACATTTCTCTTAGCATTTTATTCTTTCTGCATTTTTTTTTTTAAATGAAGGAATCCCATTTGTGCTTGGGCCACACTATTATTATTCATGCTTTACTTCTGTGTGGTAATCAGGATGTCCATGTTCTTCTGTTTCCACTCTTTAGGAATAAGGTCTAATATAATCTTATAATTTAAACAGAGAAAGCAGGAGTCATGGATAGCCATCTCATTTTCAGCAAATACCAGGAGCCTTTACCATGCTTTAAAGAGTTTATTAACCACAGTAGCTCAGGCATTGAAAGCTGGTAGGAGCTGGAACTACTCCTAAGGAACAGCTCTGGTATCTTACAAAGAAACCCTGAATCACTCTGCCCTTAGGGTCCCATGCAGATATCTATGGGACAAGCTGCCAACAGGTAGCAATGTAGTGACAGGGTTGGTCTTCAATAAGGGTAGTATGCAGCATGGCAGGGTGGGGGCTTGTACCCTGAATTATCGTTGTTGATCTTAAGTAGACAAGTGACAAATCTGTTAGCCAGAAGGGCCAACATCACCACTCGTTCAGCGGTTGGATTACCTTGTCAAGACTGGGTTCTTTTTGTTATTTTTCATTACATATGAAAACATTTTACTTCCTTTCCTGAGCAGAATACTGCTTTGGGGCTGGGAATGTTTTCTTGTTTCTGAATCTGCCAGATTCTTAGACCCATCTTTTAAGTACAAAAGTGGAAATCTTTTCAAAGAGACACCATTTTCTTCTGGAATTTATATCAAGGCTTTTGGCCATATTAGTGTTTATATGGCAATGTGTGGGGCTAGCTGCCATAAGAAAACTGTCAGAGCAAACTTGATTTTAAGGCTTTTGAAGTTGATTAGATGATTATTGTTAATTTCAAAGAGCCCTGGTTCATGCCCAAAGGAGATGATGGTAGCGCAGAAAAGAGAAAGTGTATGTATATGAAAAAACTAATCCACACAGCCTCAAATGGTAATTTTTTTCTGCCAGTAAGCTGCACAGAAAAGAACCTTGGCTTTGCATTTTGAAATAGCACTCACACCTCCAAAAGCGGTACCAAGACATATACTTCTTATAATTGTTTACAAATGGAAATGATTGGGTATAAAAAAACCCACCAAACAACAGTTGCTTATAATAGCATCACATTTGTAGACTCCTCCAGAATATGCTGAACATGTTTCGAATTTCTTAAAAAGGTCTGTCTGTATTTGGGCAGGGCTCAGTCAAAGACTTTCAACCTACGTCACTTCACCTTCAGGCTTCAGTTTCCTCATCTCTTAGATGGGACCACTGATACTTACAGGTTTCTAGGCAAGCTCAACTCCTAAATGCAAACCAGAAAGGTCTTATCAGTCCAAATTTATCATTACTTGCCTCAGCAGGATTACACCACAAGAGCATTTCACTTTTAAAGTACTGTTTAACATTAATGCTAATACTTGTGCTTCAGTTTCTGCTCTAGCATCTCTTCTATGTAACACTGTAAGTGTCTTTCGGAGCAGGTGAAACATGTCAGACTGTACAACACTAAAATAATAGAGATGCAAGCAGGCAGAACATAATAGAGATTGAAGATCAGATTAATTTTCTGAGCTTGTATTCATCTGAGATAGACACTTTTAGAAGGTATTTTGAAGTTAGGAGGGAAGCTGGCCCACATGCCTGAGCAAACATTTCAGTTGAAAGGGGGTAGTGCAAAACTGAAAGAGGACATGGACAAGATGCTTGGAAGGGCTGTTTCACTCCTGTTACGGTTAAATCCAGTCAAAGCCTGGACACAGCAGAGGTCTGGGCTGGGAGTGCGTGTGTGGGACCTCTTTGCCAAACTTGATTCAAACACTGTTTTGGCACAGCTGAGAGACTGGAAAATACAGCTTTCTAAATGGGGACTTTCATGACAGCTAGTTACATCCTGGGTGTGGATATAATATACCATGGGCAGAAAAGTACAGAGGTTGTTTTTTGCCAGGGACTTATACAACCACATCTGTAGTTCCCCACCATTTCCTCCCTGACCCCCCCTTGGAGTAGTTTTCTATCCAAAAGTGTAAAATTTGCAAATCCCCCAAAACTGCAATCTGAGCTCTACCTAGCGAAGCTTAGATTGTTCATTCCATAAATACCTCTTAAGGGCTGTCTGACTCGGAGGGGGAGAGGCTGGTCTGAAAGTGAAAACAGCAGCAGTTCCAGTCTCACTACAATAGCACTGGCAGCGAGAGGAGCAGCACAGGCATTTCTCTATGTGGATTACAGGACTGCAGAGCAGGGTGGAGCTGTGCAGAGACACGGGCACTATGGTGTAAGTGCAGCTGCAGCAGCAAATATTCTCATGTTTTTGCTTGTTTTCAAGAGCAAATCCCTGCAAGTACCACTTGCTTTTCTCTTCTTTCTACTCTGAAATATTGTAAGCCAGTTTGGCAGCATACTGATTCAGGTTTAGCAATAACATCTCCCAAAGCTATGCAGAGGGACTGATGGTGCAGGCTTTTGCACTCTTCAATATGTGGATAGGGGTGACAGGGGATGAGTGAGGTGAAAGGGGAGAGAGGGAGGGAAGGCTGTATCTTTGAAAAACTATAAAATTAACTGAAATTCAGCTCCTTCATGTCCTGGTAGCAGGACAGCAAAACCCAACTTCCTTAGGCAACTCCACAATACAGGGATTTCTTTTTTAACCCTTTAATCCCTTGTGCAGCCAGCAGTTCCTGTTTTATGAGGATGACAGGCAATTTCCTGGCTCCCTGAGAATGAAGTCCTGTTCCACTGTTTGCTACGCTGCTGACAATAACAGATCCTAACACAAGTATAGGATGTGGCTTGCAAAATCTGATGCATTTAGCACCTTGAGTTTGTACTTGCTTAATATTAAGCACTCTCCAAAAAACCCACTGTTTCTGCAGAGGAAAGACATCTCTCACAGCCAAACCCTAGCTGTAATAGGGTCATACTTGTAAGAGGCAGCTACTACAAGGAGACTCTTGCCATGAAAAACCTGCAGAGGTACTGCTGCAGACACATAGTGTAAGTCCCAATGATTCTTAACAATGTCTTTTTGTTATTATTTTTACCTCAACATTTCAGATATTTCCAAGCCATCTCAATAAGAAGGCAGTGTTTCAGTGGGGTGCTCAGCTGCATTTATTTACAATTAAAATTCAGTTCTGCATTCATGTAATTAACCTTATCTTCCCCCCATCTCACACCTGGATGTCCCATCTTCCTTCCCTAAGCAGAGATGGGAGCAGTTCCAGGAACAGCTGTGGAGTCAGCTGTCCTCTTCACTGGCATCTTTTCTAATGAGACCCATGACAGAAACAGCTCATTTCCTCAGGCAGGTGCAAGAGTTTAATGCCTCCTGTGTGAAACTTTAATACTTAGCTAGCACTTGTAGCTTTAGAAAGCTCTTTGCCAGTGAGAGAGTGGTTGGTCTGTGTAATTGCTGTTAGGAGGGATGACACCCTAGAACATAAACACAAATCTGGGCTGAGAAGCAGAAGCTATGTGAATTGCACAATATAATGCTCCGTGCTCTTAGTAATTGCCTTCAGCCAACAAGCAGTCACAAGAAAGGCCATTGCAAGTCAGTGCTCCCTGGGCTGAGTTGTTTTGCTAATGGAGTATGTCTGCTAACACTTTTCCTCTTGAGAGTGGCAGAGTGGGTTGCTGGGGCAGGGAAAGGGAAGTAAAGGAGGAAAGGTGAGGATTAGGAGGGAGTTGTGCAGCAATCTCCCCTGCAAAATGAAGTAGAGCGAGTCTAGTTATCTGTGCTGAGTGCAACAGCAGGTTGATGTAACCACTGTGCTGGCTAATGTAATGGGGATGGCCTTTACTGGGCAGATGTTCAAACTCTAATCCCCACTAAGAGATGCCATGCAATTCTATGTAAAGCAAGCTGGGCTGAGCTGGGGAAAAAACAACAGT
The DNA here is from genome assembly GCA_039877255.1 of Loriculus beryllinus. Classification (NCBI taxonomy): domain Eukaryota; kingdom Metazoa; phylum Chordata; class Aves; order Psittaciformes; family Psittacidae; genus Loriculus; species Loriculus beryllinus. Next base: position 25,064 of record JBCJKH010078073.1, read on the forward strand.
ACTCAGAGCTAGATCCTGCAGGGATGTACTTTGGAGGTGAAATCTCTAGACTCGGAAGGAATCATTTGATCTCCTTTGCCATGACATATCAGGATCCTTTTCCTCTCCCCCATTCATTTCTTGTTATACTTTGTGTCCAGTAGCCTAACAGCTTCTTTCCCAAGAAACTGCTTTATTTTCTTAGCAACAGCCTAATCACATTGGCTGGCAATGTGAAAAAAAAGAAATTGTTGAGAAATATAGTGACGTGTTAGAAACCTGTATGCTCCAATACAAGCTTAAGAGCTGTCACAGCCAAGACAAGTGTCTGGGAGCCACAGACACTTTAACCTGCTTCAGCAGTTAGTCTGCCCTAAGTGCATTGGGCAGTGCAAAAATAACACATACAGAATTGCTGAAAGCTGAGAGGGTGAGAAGAAGAGCTAAGGGAGGAGATAATTCCAGATTTTGGGGTGTTTTAAACTGCCTGCTTGCTTTCTTTCTGTCTCATGATTCCTCTCTCTGTCCTTCCACTAGTGAGCGACACTACCTGCAAGGATTTGCAAGCCTGGCTTGCAAGGGCTCTTAGTCGTGGTTCAGGAGGAAACTTGCACACTGAGTGGAAGGGTGGGAGGAGGAATGGCAAAGGAGGTAAATCTAGTGTCTCATGAGAGTGCATGGGTCATCTCTCAGCATCCTTAAATTTGGATGAGGCTATACCAGCCAGAAAGTTGCTAGTTCTTCTGCTGGTGGATGCTGGCCCTGGAAGCAAAAGAAACACACTGTATGGACAGGGCAAGCATCTTTTCACTTTTGCTTTGTGCAACAGAAAGCAATTCCCCGTTGGAGCTTATGACAGTCACAATGCAACCCTGAGATTTTAAAAGTCTATATTATGTGTTATGAAGTGCAATCTTATAGTTTCATAGAGCTGAGTAAGTAAATTCTCTAGATATCCCAGTGGTCTTACCACACTGTATCACTTAGCTGCTGCTATTGCTGCTGTTTATTTCAGTTGTGCTCCTTATGTGTCATGGAGATCATTTGGTGCATCTTGAAATCAGTTGCAAAAACTTTTCTTACCAAGACCAGACGTGGTGTGCGTCGACTGTGTTTTATTGGCAGGGAGGCATGGCAAGAGCTGAACAGCATCTTGAAGGCATCTCCTAGATAGTTTGGCTTTGCTCCATCTGCCTTAGTTGACATCAAATTCCCCCAAGGTCCAGTGGAATCCCAGAAACCCAGCTAATCCCTTCAGGCCAGCCATCTGACCTAGCGATTGAGCAATCAGGGGACACCATTTCCTGACACTTAGGGGAAGGATGTGTGGGAGGTTTGGCTCCCAGCACTTTAATCACTGTGAATTTTCAAACCTGGGTCAGTCCTATGGAGAGCTGACCCTCTCTCTCTTCCCTGCCCTTGAAGCCCCTAGGCAAGCACAGCATGTTCCTGAATTAAAAGAAAGCTGACTGCTCAAATTTTTATTGGATGAAAGCATTTACGTGTATTTTCCAGTGCTTTTTGATGTGTTAATGGTTGACAGTAGTGTCTCTCATGGCTTTTCCATTTACCAGTTGTGTTCACACTCATTTGAACTGAGGCATTTGCAGAAAACTGGTGGCAGTATGCAGTAGATCTGATTAATTTCTCATCTTTCTGCAATTCAGTTTAACAGTGGAGTTATTTTGGTTTGGCACTACTCAGTCATTATCAATCAGGCTGAGGACTTGTCATCTTCCAAGCTCTCTGTTGGTATTAAATTTCATAATGCTATGTAAATTAGTTAAATGGGATTTATTGTGTTGGATTTTCAGCCAGGTCAAATAGGAGTGAGGGGTCCACTGTAGCTATGACAAATGTATTCCAGCTGAGGATTTGGCCCAGTGTCTTCAGAGTTGTAATGAGTGACCTGAGGCACAGACAACGCAACTCTGCTCTCATCTGTACTAGTGAAAGTGTTTTGTAGCTTTGTATTGTTCAAGAAACTTATTCAAGGCTTCAATTACAAGTAAACTCAAGTAGCATCAGCATTTGGTCCAGAGAAACTGAGGCCCAAGTTGTGCAAAGTAACCTGTAATTTTGGCTCTTTATTTTTAGTGTTTTGTTAAGGCACCAAGACACTCAAAAATTGAGACAGCCAAAATTATAAGCTGCTTTTGAAATGCTGGCTGACTTGAACAAATCTACACAGTGGATATGACTCTTCTCACATACTTTTTACAGCAGTGTGACCCTCTCTGAGGGTCAGTAAAGCTACTGCTGTTTTATAGCAGTAAGAGTCGCAGAGGAATGTGTCCTATGTTGCTGTAAGCTCTCATGAGCTTTGGTATATCTGTTCTGTACTCACTTTCTGTTTCCCTTGACATGTCCAGGATGTACACAGCTTTGATTTGCTGAGAGCCACATAGCCACATGCCCACAAAGACATCACATGCTAAGCAGTAGTGCAGCCTCAGGCTTTCTGAGTGTTTTGTGTTAAATGTGTACCTGATGATGGTCAAACAGGCTTTTCCCTCCCTTAAGCTTTGTGCCCAGTTTTTATGTTGCCCACAGTCCATGTTCCATGTCAGAGTTACATGTTCAGTGTTCCACCTCAACACTTGAGATTTTGGCTTCTCTTGTGATTTCTATGATGTCAGACAATGTCTTCTGGTAGGAAGGGTTTTCTAGACTTGGGACAACATGGAGTAACATATCTGACAAGGAGAAGTTAATGGGTTTTAGATTTTGTATAAAAGTTATTCTGAGAGTATGACAGGCTTATTTGAGTAATAAGGTTTCTGTGGAGTTAGGAATTACAGAAATTTAAGGTGGAAAGAAGGAAGTAGATAAGAAAGGGAGGAGATCAGAAGGGCTGCAGGAATGCGAGGAGTGGGAGCTGGAGACCAGAAGGATGTGTTTAGACTGCATGAAAATGTTAATAGGGGTAACCTTGAGAAACTGAGTAAAACTTTGGCAGCAAAAAAGGAACAGGCTCCCTCCCTGAATAACAAGTGCTTGCTCACTTCCCAGTTTTGCTGGCTTCAAAGTAATAATCACTGAAGTTGGTATTTCTGCTCATAAGCTTTGAAGTTCACATTTGTTTTTGTTGAAGAGTATTTTTCTTTTCACTGTGTCCTAAGATGACTTAAATTCAGGCAGTGCATGTGCAAGCCCAGCTCTTCTTTGAATTGGGGAAAAAGCCGATTTGTGAGACCAAGCAACTCTAGTCTGCCTCTTTGGTATATTGCGTTTTTTAAGGAGGCATAAACAAGGACTAATTTTTACTGTTATGGCTTTTATTATTCAGGGTAGTGAACAAGCCTGATTTGGGGGACTTTGTGTTTTGTTTGACGTTTGGAGGGACGATGATCTTAGCTCTTTGAAAACTGAATTAATGAGCCATGAAGTCCTAAGAGATGGAAATCTACACAGTGCACACTTCATCCTTGAAGAAAGTGCTCAGGTCCAATTTAACTTTTTAGATCTGCTTGGAAGAGGTGTTCCCAGGACATTTTCATAAATTAAACACAAACACACAAAAGGGGGAGGAACGTTTCTGCCAAGGAACACAATCCAGGTTGGATTTCATTGTCAACAAATCATGCAAAGATACATTTCAAGGGTTTCATTTCACATGGCAAGATTCCCTTCTCCCAAGACAAATCTGTGGGAACAGATGAAAAATCTTGGAGGATGGGTCTACTGGTAGCTATTAAACATTATAATCTGGCTATAGTCCCATCTCCAAGTCCTAAACAACCAAAAGGATTGAGCAGGGGTAGGATCAGACTATATATGGTATATTTATATGCTTCCCTTAACCATCTGCAGCTGTCCATTACTCGGAGATAGGGCACTGGTTTAGACAGGCTTCTGATCTGATTCTGTGTAGTCATTTTTTTGTTCCTGTGGTCTTCGAGAGAGAACACTGTAAAGATCCTCTGATGTTTCAGCTATTCTGCAAAAAAGAAACAGTTGTAGGATGTGGCCTGAAGAACCTGACCAGGTACATTACAAAACTCCAGAAAATTATTCACATTTTACGGTCCTTTAAGTGTCAGAAATGTACATGAAGAAACTACCTTCATTTTTAGAACTGCGTCTGTCTCCTTGTCAGTGAAAAAAGTGACTAGCATCTCTCCTTGTTTCCCAGTTCAAAAGTAGATTACAGTGATATTTTTTTTTTCCAGAAATATTGTAATTTCTAGCCCCCTCCAGTTATTTTTATAGATGTTTTGCATTTTCCTTTGCGTTTAAATATTTCTCTAAGTCTGAACATTTCAAGCAGTAGTATCATTGCTGCTGATATTTTCATAAATAATAGATATTTCGAGTGCTTCCATTTTCCAGGAAAGCTCCGTGCTTTAGAAAAAGGGCTATTTTTAGGTGTTTCAGGCTGGTCTTGAAAAATCATTAATCTCTTTGCACGATCTTGGTCTTGCTCTGTCATCTGTTTTCTTTCAAATCTCCAGAAGGCTGTGACAGAAATACGTGGGAATTCCATGTTGCCCTTCATCAGCCTGCCAAATCTGTTCCTTTCCTTGTCAGGTTGAAGGGAGCAACCTTTCCAAGAAGGAATGAAACAACTGTGGAGCTGTATAAGCATCCTTGCTTCTGCTGATCTGTGAGTAGAAGTTTCCTGGACTCTTGTAGAAGTATAAGACGATTTCCTTCTAACGTGTGGCTGTTTTTTTCCCCAAGAATGTTATAACAGTCCAGTCCCTCTGAAAACATGTAGTCAATAAATCTTCAGCCTACAATACAGAAAAGTCTGTACTTCCAGTGATTTAAGATCACTGTGGGTATCATATGCTCATTAGCCAGATTGTTTCTGATAAAATAGGGGTGATCTCAATGGACAGCTCCTATTTAACTTGTAAGAGTTAAATGAGGAGAATATTTTCTTGTCTGCAATCATACACTGTATAGACACATGAGGATAAGTCACACATATATAAAGTTAGCAATCTATTCTTTGCATTTAGCACTTTCCTTTGGAAAATTTCCCAGCACTTTACAAATATTAATGGATTTAGCATTTGGGGAAACTGAGGCACAACTTTCTTAAGTGCCTGCAACCTGTACTGTCATATAAATACTCTCACTGCAGGTGGGCTAGAGACCCATATTTTTGGTTTTAGCTATCTTTATGTCCCTGAAGTGTTAGTTTAACAAAATCATAACAATTAAACTAAAATATTATAACAGCATCTTTATAATTGGCACATATAGTCTCGTGCCTGGTAGAGAAGCCATATGTTCACCAACATCATTCTGCTCCCAGAATGCAAATATATGACCCTACTGCAGAGTGGGTACTCCTCCCATTTCTTTCTCCCTCCCCTGTATCTTCCCAGACCCTGTAGTTATAATCCCCAGTTCTTCCTACTCTCCACCTTCATTTAATTTTTTGCCTACATGGAGGGTATGAAACGTGGGTACTGCTGATAATGATTTTAAGAGATATGCCCTAACTAGGTAGAATGAGTTTATTTGCTAGATTAAACGGCAGACTTCTCTAGAAAAGGTTTGCCAGGATATCATTCTTTCTTACGAATGTTGTCAGGAATGGGGACCGTCCGCTAGTGCAGACAGTCTTGGTTTTCTCACTGAGTCACTGACCATTAAGATGGGATGTCTGGACTGTGAGTGCCCTGCTTGAATCCATTTGGCAGAATCCTGACCCCCTGTAGGCAGGTGACCCCATCAGCATCTGCACAACAGATGAAAGAAAGCAAAATCTTGACCAAACACGAGGGGACTTTAGTCCTTTGCTGCTTTTGCATCCAAGTATACAGCGGGAACCAGTTAAACTATGTTTCTAACAAACAGCTGAATGCACAGAGAGACAGTTGGTTTTGTTCTCGCCTGTGCTGTCATCTGTCAGCGTCCTCCTGCACTGTTCTGCAGGGATAGAGTAATAGCCATGCTAGGGCCCTGCCAATATGAACTGTCTTCCAGCTGTGCCCTACTGAGATATGAACTTGCCCTCATTGCATCTTTCATACTTTTACTGCCCTGTGGGTCAGGCATCCCAATGAGTGAATCGCTCTGGTTCTGTTGTAGAGGCTCTGAAATGTGTTGCCAATGACAGAAGTACAAAGCTTGACCTTGGCTTTTCATCGTCAGCAGGTTTCAGGCAGTCTGTGAATGTTACAAAGTCTCTGGCACTCACCATTACTAAGTTATAGGGAGAAAAACAGATGCATTTTCTGAGTAGGTGAAGTTTTCCTTGGGGGACCCATGAACTGTTTTCCAGCTGTGTCTGGGCTTATCTAGAATAGTTTCACGTACCTGCTGGGGGACATGTGTTAAGCTATAAATGTCCTGCTGTTCCCTTCATGACACATTTTATGTTTAAACAGAGGCAAAATTTAGCAAGCAACTCCTCACTGCCTTATCCCCTGCTTACTTGCAGTGGTGATGTTTAGTGCATTCACATCTATCAGGACGTCTCCAGAGGCCCATAGTCTTTCTGATTTACACATCTGTTAGTGTAGCTGTGCTACTGTGAAATGGGAGCCTTATCTAAGAAAATACTCACTGTAAATACAATCTGAAGTTGACCTAACATACCATTAACATTTTCATGTGGTGTCACTGTACGTCAAATAAAAAACAGTTTAAGAATGCCACTTCATCTCTTTTAAGAGTCAATTTTTAAATTGCAACCTCTATTTTTGCAAGCTATATCAACATAAAATTCAGATTACATAGATATCAATATTTTTTGTCACTTTGCCTTTAAAGATACTATCTGCAGCTGTATGTATTTTTATCTACAGAGCATGAATATTCAAGTAAGAGTGGACTAAATTATAACTGAATTATGATCTCTAAAACCAGATATCAGAGGTCAGGGAGATTATATACTCTGTGCAATGAAGTAATTTGTCATTGTCAACTTCTTCAAACTAAGAGTGAAAATGGCTGCTTCACATCAGACTGGAAAATTTATCTAATTCTGCTTCCCACTGGTCCTTGAAAAGTCTGGTTTTAATGTGTGACAGTATTGGAATAAATGTGCTGTGGAGTTTACTGGACTATGTGTCTGTTAGGCAGTTGTCTGTGATTGTAGGAAACAGGACATGATGACCTTGTAGTCCTATACTCCTATGAATGCACATGACACAGAATTCAATCGATCACCCTACAGGCTCTGGTGACGTGTAGGAGTGCAACAAATTAAAATGGAAGCAGATGGTGAAAAAGTCCCCTCTGTGTTTTGCCTTTTGTTTAAGGGATGCTGCCTTAAGTCTTTGATTCAAACAGACTGCTGAGGAAATATGTCTCTAAGCTATGATGAAACAACACTAGGAACGCTGTTTTCAATTCTGGGTACTGAATGCTGAGTGGTTACACAGTGATGGGGAGAGATAGGCAACCTTAATTTTTCCTTTGAGCACTCATTAGTCATGGTCTCTTGGGATTCTTTAGCTCTTTCAGGAATACACTTCACAAAGAAGTTACAGGGAGCTGGGCAGTTTGGTGCCAGACTGGGAAATGCCTCCAAAGAAGTAGGAAATAGTCTTTGACTTCCATTAGAAATTCTCCCATTGTTAATCCTGGGCTTGCTTCTGGGGGTTGTCCACTGCCATTAACTGTTTGCATGACTTGGGGTATGTGCTTTCCAATGTGCTTCTGTCTGTCTGTCTATCTATCTATCTACTCACCTATCTACCTACCTGTTTGTTTGCTGGTAATGAAATGGCCCAGGTCATGTGGATGTATAAGACTTTTATTTTCTGTTTAGATTGTGTGACTGTAAATCCATGAGCCTTCCAGGTTCATGCATTTGTGGTGTTTGGACTTTTAAATCTGAAGTTCTCACTAGCATTTTGGAGGTTTTTGCCATTTGAGGTGTATCATACACACTGCTAATGTGATGCTAATCATGTGGGAATAGCCACAGTGAAGCTGCCTGAGAAATTCACTCATAGTATCACAGAAGTAGTTTTCTCAGTTCTGTGATGCCTAGAAGCAGTCTAAAAAGTCTTCATATAAAGTAAGATACCATGCTGGATTTGCTTTGTGTCTCTCAACTTCAACTGTGTTCTGAGCGTTCCATGAAGCTTTAGGGTCACAGTGAATGTGGAACTGGTCCCAGGCAAATGTACCCAGTCTTTGAGGTTTTGCAGCAGTCATTGTGCATGATTCTTAAAACAACAATCTCATTTTTACCTACTCACTGAGCAAGACATAGTAGTCACTACATTATATTAGCGTCTCTATATCTGACACACCCAATGATTTGTTTGCAGATTTTCCCACACACTCAGAGTTGCCACTTCTTCGTTTGGGTCATTTTTACCGTGGCTGTGTCAGATGTCATTTTCCCTCCAGATATTTTTGGGTGTAGCTGATTGCAGTAGAGAGAGAGGACAACACAAGCCTGCCTTTTGCAGCTCACATGAGTTGCGTCATTAGAGATCATTAAAACAGTCAGGCCACTGGACTAGGTGATCATCATAGGTCCCTTCCAACTGAACTATCCTATTCTATACGTGTTTATAGGTGTCTGGTTTGCTTTCCTTTTTTCTATGATGTACCTTCTATCCATGTGCTTACAGCTGTTCTTTCTTTTTGCCCTCCATTCTGTACCCAGCAGAGGAATATGATGGTCTTGGAATGTTGTATGAGCCTAACTAGATGTCACCACACTGAACCACTGGGCCAATAGAGGCATTTAATTTTTTTTAATGCCATTTGTTTCAGTAAGAGTATTTTGTTATGCTTCTCTTTCATTGGGCCTGTCTGATGTGTCAAAAAGCCTGTGGTTATGTTTATCAATGTTTCATGTTTTTTTCTTTTGCCTTGTTTGAACTGTGTCAGCTATTGGAGGGTGTCTGCTGTAAAATTCATCAGAGCTGACTAAGCGGACCCTTTTCCTGCCCGCTTTGCTAATTGTGCTGAGCCAAGTAGGAGCTTTTGAATATGCGAGCATAGAAAGCAAGGAAGAGTTTGTTAACTCAAGGAAAAAAAATGAGTTGTAGATAGGAGCTATTCTGCTGGTTTGGCCAATAATTATAGGCTGTAGATTCCACGGGCTCCAAAAGCTAAGCAAGCTCTACCTTGCTTAATGTTTGGATAAGATACTAAAGTCTATCAAAAGCTGTGCTGGTCATTTAGAGGCATGTATTAATTTTGATTTGAGTTCAAGACCAAAATCTGTAGAATTTGACATTATAGGTTATCAGAGTTTCTTGCCTGTGTTCCTCAGTGCTTTTGAGCACCTAGGCAGTCTTACAAGAAGGGATTCAAGAGTTCCTTTGAATCTTCAAGAGTTGAATCTTCAAGAAAATTCAAGAGTTTCCTGATAAGAAACAATTTACAGAATAAAGTGGTGATTTTTGTCAGTACTTTACCTGGTTCAGTAAAATGCGTCATCCTCAGATACTTATTGTTAGGTGCACTGAGTATGAGCCACAGCATAATATAGCTGTCATTGATTTCTGATTTGCCTTTGTCTTCTGGCTGCTTGCTTCTGACTCCACGCAGACCCTTAATAAGCTGTCTTCTTCCTTCCTTGCCCAAGGTCAGTGATTGTCATGATAAGAGCCCCACAGAGCAGTTCCTGGCTCCAAGTAGTAAACACATATGACAAACTGGTAGAAACTTCTGAGCTGTGCAGGGATCCTGTGTATCTGCACTTCCAGAAATGGGTCCTGTCTTTCTTAATAAAATTTAAACAGCTACAGCTGCACAATAATAATAAGTATTGCCACCTGTGCGGCAACAGTGACTACCAGCTGAGTGGGAGCTATCGTCCACTACTGAATATATCTCTTCCATTATAGTGATTGTTTTTTAAAATATCACAGCTTAGGAATTCCTTGGAATGTCCCTTCTAAGGGACTAAGCCAGTGTTTTTTGGGTTTATTTCCTGAGGACTTAACATGGTTGCCTTTGTGCCAAAGAGGTAGGTGAAAAATGCAGCAAGTCCTGATTTTTCATATCCACTGCAGTAAGTTTAAGGTTGCCTGGAAGATTCAGCAGCCATAGAAAGGAGCAGGTTGGAGTGGTGCCACAGCCTCATCCTTCCTCATAGTGTCAGCTGAACTGGCTAGGGAGTTCTTGCTGCACCTTTTCACAAAACCAGTAATTTCCCTGAGCTCTCATTAGCACACTCCAGTGATCAGAGTGCACCATGCTGTGCAAAACTTCCACATACTTCAGGAGTAATGTAATCTAGGTTTTTGTCTAAGGTCTAAGCATGATTTGCCTAATGGTGATTTAGAGCTGAAATAGAAGGAAGGCTGGAGAAGTGGGCTAAATATTGTTCTCATTTAGCTGAGTTGTCTAAACACTGGGTCCTAAAATGAGCTTATGCAGAGCCTTCTAACACTGATTCTGAGTCAGGTGTTATTATCCCTCTTTTAGAGACTACAGAGTCAGAAACAAGAATTGGCTTGCCCATGCCCACACAGAAACGCACAGCCAGTGTCAGCATTACAACTTGGTTACTCAGAAGCACACAGATGTTCAACATGTATCATACTTCTTCCCACCTCTGCTTGCTGTAAAGACTTCTTGCCAGGGATCAGATGCATACTCTTTGCTCTCTTGCTGTCTTTGTGAGTACAGTTTTTTGTCTTCTGGTATAATTTCCTTTTTAATATAAAAGTCTTAATGAGTAAAGTAGTGCTTTTCAGTGACTGTAATGACTGAAAAATATTTCATAATGACTGTAAAAATACAACTCTTTGAGTCTGAAAAAGTTTGTACCTGTATAGCTTTCTGTTGTTGACTCTCATGGGTAAACTGCTACACACTGATGCAAAGCAAGAGAAGACATGAAGATTCCAAGAAGTGGCTGAAGGAAATTTTCCTGTCCACCGCAAAGCACAACACTGAAAATGAGAGGACAATCAATTTAACCAAAACCAGTAAGTTCTAAAAGGTTTAGAAAACTTCGGGTTGATGCTGAGGTTGAGACTTAGGTTTCCTCTCTGTTGACAATTTATGAATGCCTTTGCCCTCCCTAGATGCTGGGCATAACAGTGTCGGCTTCCCTGCGGCCTGGAGAAGAATCTGCAGGCCCTTTCCTTTACAGCCTTTGGAATTTACATAACCCTGCAATTGTAGCAATGCAAAATGTGGCTCTGGTTACAATAACAAGGGTTTAGGGAACGCAGGGAGAGATTGTAGCAGCAGAGGCATAAAAGCAAAACAAAACAAAACCCTACATACTGTTTCAATTTTCAGCAGCCACGTGAGAACTGTCCTGCAGTTCCTGGCTATAAATAAATCTCTGCCGTCATAGGAAGACAAAACCCAAAACAGTTCACATTCCTCCAAAATTTTCTTAAGGTTAAAAGCAGTGTGTGTCTTTGCTGAGGAATGTCAAATTATTACTCAAGGGGGTTGATATTTGCATCAAGTAAAAAAATTTGGCATTAAGCTTCCCTTTCCCTGCTCCATCTCTGCCAGCTCTTTTGAGAAAACCACTTAGGACTGCATATGGATAATGTGCCAGGCAATGCTTCTTAAAGCCCCAGGGGTTCACTGCCCTAGTGTCGGCTGAGGTGGGAAGTTTCTTTGAGATGAACAAGGACTACTCAGAAGCATGCTTGTTGCTTCTTGTCAGATGTTACATCCTAGTGCTCCTACAAGTTCTGTTGGGAAGATGGGGATGAGGATCGCTTCATTGCACAATGAGATGCTGTGGCACTGACAAATGCAGACACGAACGTGGGATCAAACAGCCAGTGCTCCATACCAAAAGTAGTGATATAGAAATAAGCAGGGCTGCTTGATAAGTAAGCTTATAGTTATACATGGTGCTAAACAAAGATTTGGTTAGCCATTCAAATCCAGTTTCAATCGATCTGATTGAAAAATTGTTACAATTGCTAGTGTCATAGGATAAGCTATCTTATGTCTAAACTCAACAATGAGAAGATGCAGTGCCATGTGAACTGCATAACTAAAGATAGCTCTTTAGGGAATATAAGGACAAACTGAATAATGAAGTGGTAATATAGGGAATGAATGGAGATAATCTTTATCAAAGAGCCCTAGGGTAACCAGGACCATGTGAGAGTTTCTCTACATTAATGAGATAGAAAGATTCAGTTAAAACTTCTTTCTAGGAAGGTAAAGGTCCAAGTCTTAAAATGCAGCCTATTGTGTCTGTGTGGTGAGATCCCAGGCTGCAGCACTGAAGATTGGGAAAGAAATGTCAACACCAACAAACTGGGAAGGAATTGCAGTTTGCAGGGAAATGGATGGGTTTATGTTGATCTTCTACTGTGGTGTTGTTTTGAATGGGCATAAGGCCTCCCCAGGTGGGGTATCTTTGAATTTGTGAGTGTTCCCTGAAAAGCACAGGAAGGACAATCACACTCATATCTGGAGGCACCTCAACAGGAATCTCATAAAATTCAACGAAAGGAAATGCCAAGGTACCTGTTGCTGGGGAGGAGTAACCTCATGTGCCGGCACATGCTGGGGACAACCAGCTGGAAAGCAGCTTTGTGAAAAAAAGACCCGAAGTTCTGGTAGGCAACAGGTTGAACAAGTCTGAAATGTACCCTTGTGGTAAGGAAGGCCAACAGCATCTAGACTGTATTAGATAAAACACTGCTAGCAGGTCAAGAGAGGTGATCCTTCCTCTCTGCTCAGCGTTGGTGGAACACAACTGGAGTACAGTTTTGGGGTTCCCCAGTGAAAGAGAGACGTGGACATATTGGAGAGAGAGGGCAACAAAGGGCCACAAAAGTCATTAAAGGGCTGGTACATCTGACATATGAGGAGAGACTGAGAGACCTGGCACTGTTTATTCTACAGAAGAGAAGGCCTGAGGGAGTCTTATCAATGTGTATAGTTACCTGATGGTGGGGAGAGTGAAGAAGATGGAGCCAGAAGCTTCTCAGTGGTGCTCAGTGGCAGGAAAAGAATTTATGGGCACAGACCGAAACACAGGAAGTTCCATTTAAACATAACAAAAACTTTTCTAATGTGGGCATGATCAGATACTGGAACAGGTTGCTCAGAGAGGTTGTGGAGGCTCCATGTGCAGAGTTATTCAAAACCTGGCTGGATGGGGCCCCAGGCAACCTTCCCTAGTTAACCCTCCTTTGGGGAGTGGGTTTGGAGCCAGAGATCTCTTCCAACCTTGACTGTTCTGTGTTCTATGGTATCTAAAGCTATTTTTTTTCCTCATGACTGAGCCAAAACAGCTCAAGAACTGTGATCACAACTGGCACTTACTACTCTGGGCCAAGTACTACTTGAGATGTGCTATCCAATGTCTTCTTAAAATAAATTATGCCAGGACAAAAATCAGGAACTGTGGCGAAAGGTTTGAGGGGAGCAGTGGAATTGCTTTCTGTGTTACACATAATTTGAAGTTGGGTAGAGGACTTAACTCTTTCATGTCTCTAATGTGGTATCTCTCACTAGTAGCAAATTCTTACAGAAACGTAAAAAAAAGAATAAAAAAATAAAAAAAAAGAGGCCTGAATTTGCCCAGTGTTGGTAGACCTGTGTTAAAGTTGATATTGCTACTTCAGTGGAAAATGGGGTTAATGAAGGGAAAACAAGGCCCTGTATTTCTGTTATCCCCAAAAAACTACAGTTTCTGTGACTAATCTTAAGGCACCCGGGGAAGAATTGACAATTTTAATGATGCTTCTTTTAAAGCATCTTAGTTAAATGCCATGGGAAGAAAACAAGGTGAAGGTCGCTTTAATGAGATTTCCTAAAGTGACAGTACAGCAGCATTTGTGGAATGTCCTGGAGCACAATCATTTGGCTTTAATAAAAAATAATGAAGAAACCCCAGCAACAAGAAAATTAGCTGAATGATAAAAGTAAATAATTCATAACAGATTTCCTCCTGAATCCTGGAAGTCATCTGTCTAGAGCAGCTGGTAGGAAGAAGCCAAAGCCAATAGTTCTGTATCAGCTGAAAATCATTGTTGTATATGTTAATCACACTCTGTGCAGGTGAGTTCATTTCTTTTTCTCTATCAGTGATCACTTATGATCCCTATACTCAAGGTAATGTGTAGAGTGCAGGTAATGTGCAGACAAATCAACAATTTGTCTGCAGTGCAGCTGCAATCAGTGTTGAAGGTATATGTATATGTGAGAGATGAGTATATGTGAGATACACATATTGGGTTTGATTCTAGAGTATAGTAAGAGTTGACTGCTTCAGCACAGAAGCCTTTAAGTGTTTTCTTGTCTTTGCATGCCCAAATAATATCTACAGCCTGCACCTTCTCTTGCTCTGTGTGCTTCGTGCACACTAAGAATGTACTTCAAATCATTCTGGTTTAAGACAAAGTAATTTCATCAGAATGCTGTAAAACCCACAGTGACCCACTCTGTTAACTTATACTGAAGTTAACAGAGACCATACAGGAACCTTTGTACATATTTGTTCTGTAATTTCTTTTGAAATGGAAAAAATATTGGAAATGCCTTTTATATTGATAGAAAACTAACAGGAACTATTAAGTTGCAATTGTTTCCACAGAAGTCCATCTCCACAATCAAAATAGCTATATTAGCTCGTATGAAGGTGGGCTCTTTCTAGACAGTGAGAACCTGAACTGAGCACAGAGACCTACACAGAAGGAGAGAAGAGCAAATCAGAAACTACAGAGATCATCCACGTTAGTTCTCATCTCCATGTGGGGAATGGAAGCTTAATGGATTCTCAGGGAACAGTATTTTAGCTATCACTTTTGTTCTCTTAAAGTTGTGTGGTGTTACCTACATTCACCGGGCAAGAGGAATCTTCTACCTATTGAAAAGCAGATTTCAACTTTAGAGCAAAGTTAGAGCACTATCCCCAAGACAGGTGTGTTTAGAAACAACATATATCCTTAACGGCATAAAAACTGTCACCTTTATTCCATCTGTTCCCTTTACCCCATCACCATTTCAGAAGAACAGAACTTGTGTTCAGGCTGCACTACAAGTGTTAGTCATGCTGTTACTCACTTTAAGGGCTAGCATATTAACTTGGTTTTGATTATAATTATAATCTAAACTGGAGGCATTTCTTGTAAGCTAGTAAGTATGCTTATTGGAAATGATAGTTTAGTAATGTTCTTGATTTTCTGTTCTATTTTTCCTCTTTCTTTCTTTATTCTGTCCTTCACTCTTCTAGAGTGGCCACCAATTAGAAGAAAACCTAGTGTCAGCATCTTTCTCCTTGTTGCAACTTAGAATCCTTCAGGGTTTTAGTCTATTAAGAAGGCCTTGTGCATTCAATTTGTGCATGAAGCCTAATTACATCTGGTGTCTCACAGTTTTTGGTGTCCTTACTATATCTCCTGTAGTGCTTGCAGAAATCATTTACAGAGACAAAATATCATGAAACCTTTTCTTCTTAGCATGGTAGTTCCACTTTACAGGATCTGAAATGCTGTGAATGACCCAGGTCCCACTGCCGCACACTCTGCAGCATGAGTGCAATGCAAGTGTAAAGTGTGGCTGGGTTAGGATGGTGTGTGCTTCATGCCGATGCAAATGAGTACACCAAGCAGCAGGGCAGTAGTGAATCAGTTGTTAGGGCTCAAGCTTAATCAAATGTCTGCTGAATTGAGTAGTAAGTTTCCTGTAGCTGTCTCCATAGGCATGACTCTGCCCTTCTATATGTATCCTAAATATTCCCCACAGCTGTTAGAACCTCACAGACAGCCAATACACAACATACAAATGCTAAACTTCAGATTCTATTATGTGGAACAAAGGATGAAGTTTTGCTCACAGCTCCAGTTCTCTAGCTGTGTATAAATATGAATTCAAGAGGAACTCATTTACTCACTATAATTTGAGACAATTACCATTTTACATCTTTGAAGTCTTCTGGAAAACTGACTGATTTGTCCTTGATTAGCTACATTCCTTGAGGTGACCAGTTTCCTCTCTGGCATGTGCAGTGTTTCAGGAGCAAACAATTATTTTAGTGCCCAGTCTCTGTTCATGAACATCTTACGCAGAATCAGGGCCACTACCTAGTTAAATATGTGCTGCTCTCTTGGCATAGCCCAGGTCTCCTTCTGGCTCAGACTGCCACGATGGAATTAGACCTTGCAGAATCTGGTGTGTCCCTCTTTGTATCCCAGTCAACTACTATGCAGAGAGAGTAATGTATTTTTTGCCTCCAGAACAACTCAGTCTTACTGGTAATCACACATGTCACACATATACCACTTAGCACCCCACTGGGGCATTGGTACTCTGTGTTCCCAGTGAACTGAACTGTCTTGCCAAGTACAACAAAGATGGCTTAAACATTTCTTCTTCCCCTCTCCTCACCCTCATGTCAAGCAGATTTCCAAGAGAGCAGTTCAGCATCCTTTGTTTAGAAATAAGAAGCCACCTTTCCATAGAAACTTTGTCCTATTTCCAGGACTCCTAAGCATAGGAATTCCTACAAATAAAGCCAAGTATTCCACAGGAAAGCATGTGTCACAAAATGCGTCTGTGTGATGAAAGTTATGTCTAAGAAAAATCAGGGTGGGTTAACAGTGGTGTAATGGAAGGGAAAAAAAACTACAACAACAAAATATCAAAGCCCTAAAAGCCAGAGTGAAGAGCTTGGCTATCAAGTATTAAAACTAAATGTCATTTGCAATTAATTGCTATAATAGGGTCAGCTGTCTTCCTAATTGATTTCAGTTTTTAACTAAGAGATCAGTGCTGCTAATTAGTTTGCATGTAATCTTCAGAGGACATGAATAATCAGAGTTTAGCAAGCCACACCAACTGTAACTAATCCTTCTAGCTCTTCTGCAAAGAATACACAGTAAGCAAACATTGTCCCTTGCCCACACCACAGATACAGCCAGGGCTTGTTGTTCCAGCTACTTTTTTCCACTGAGATGCTACAAAGCACTCAGAAGCATGCAGAACTGGCAACCTTGAAGTCATTTTTGAAGCAAGTGGGTGGAATAGGAATAGTATTGTAGCTCTATAACAAGTACTATAAAGAAGTAAATATTTAGCTGGAGCTCCCTGCCTGCTAAGCAGCTGTTCCAGTATCCATGATAACCAAGATTCACTTACAAAACTCCAAGGCTGTTCTAAGTTGGCATCAGTCTGAACATACCTTGAGCAGCTTATAGGCCACAGAGTCACAAGGGCACTTTAAAAACTGCCATTACTTCTTCATTCTGTTTTTCTGTTAACCAGAAATCAACCAGAGTAAAAGATCTAGCCTAAGACTCTGCTAGATTCCCCAGAGTAAGAAGGGGAAACGAGCCTTTCCCTTCACCTTTCCCTCTTCCTTTGTATAGACATTGCTTTGATTTTCCTGGAAGTCACTGAAGCCTGTGCATTCATAGCTAAAGACTAGTAACTGACTATTAATAACCTACTCTTGGTTGGAGCAAAGCATGCTGATTTAGATCATTGTTAATTAAATGATGGTCAGTACAAAATCAGGCATTCCTTAAACACTTCCAGAACTTTAAAAGCCCACATACCGCTCCCCACCATGCAGCTAAACAAAACCATGCACATAAATCAGGGAAATAAAAGGAAAAATCTCCCCAGACCGTTTAGATCCCAACCTAATTTTAAAATTATTATTAGTGAAACCCTATGTTCCAGTGCAGCCCAAGGTGGTCTTTGGATTTTTCTCAAAAAGGAGAAAAAATCCTTGAAATGAAAAATGTTGAAGAATATCATTATACAGACTTTTGTTGGAACAGCTGCCTAGGGACAAGCTCACTCCAGCCCTCCCTAGTTCAGATATTTAGTAGATCTGGCCAAGAACATGTGGTTACTAACGTTTATGATACAGATCATCTGTCCGCATACTGCACCTTTCTGTAAGGTGACCATTTGCTGGAACATAGGGGTGGGTTTTTTTGTTTGTTTGTTTTTTGTTTTATCTTTGAATTATTCCTTCTGAATATAAGAAGATACACACAGAAGGAAGCATTAAAAAATGATGGGGAAAGCAGAGAAAGACTCCATTTTACAAATCAGGGCCCTGTGTTTAGTTAACTGAAAAGCAGAAAGAAACTGAAAGAAGTTCGGCTAATATGTTTCCTTTTTTTTTTTTCCTAAAACTGGTCTATTATCCCTGAGAAAGTATTGTGAATAGCTTCAAAACATTCATAAGGTGTTAGGTGTGAACACAACCCAAGTTTCTTCAAGGAAGGCAAATGAAGTCACCGTGAAGTTGTTGGCTACAAATGTTTAGAGTAGTCAGAGACTGCCAACTACCTTTAATTGCTGGCAGAGGATAGATGTTTTAGTGGCAGGAAATATAATCTAATTCTGGTTGATTCTGTGTCCTTTGCCTTCAGGGATCTGGGTTTGAGCTGGGCTGTTACCTGAAAACATAGCTGCACTTCCAAGGTGTTTGAGAAATACCAAACAAAGCTAAAGGGAGAAACGGGACAATTCCTGTGGAATTTCCACAATTTTTTCTTTTTTTTCCTTCAGTTGGACTAATCTCTGACTTTTGCATTCCAACATCTTGCAAACCATTTCTCCTTTCTGAATAGCAAATGCCTTTTTCCTCTTTCCATAGCTGTTGTCTGAGTTACAGCAAATACTGATGGCTTTTCTTTCAGGCTTGCGTGTTCCCCTGTCAGCAAACAACCTGTGCCGACCACTCGCTAAATCTTAGCCAATACAGGAGAAAGGATTATAATGGGCTTGGGAAGCCAATGAAAGAGAAGCAGCTATATACAGGAAAAACACAGGGAAAAGAATGAAATTGGAATCTACCATCTCCAGGATAGTCCAAACTAACATCTTACATCTTATTGTGATGGATACAGATTTTAATGTAGTTGTAGTTGACCAAGTTCTGTGACATGGACATTTTATAATATGGAAAACAAACCTTTTAATTTAAAAACAATTGGTAGAAGTAGTTTAATAGCTAGTATATTGATTGAAGGCATTGCTGAGGAATGTTATATTCATGTTGAAGGCTATAACTTTCATTACCTGCACAAATCCTACAGACCTAATAAGGCTTAAGTTTAAGGAACAAATTTATTTTCTTTCAACCAGTTTTACTTATTTTTCTATTTATTTATTTATTTTTACTGAGAGAATAAACTCACCAAAATTAAATGTTTGTATTGGGTTTGTAGCGGCAACTAACTAAACCATTTTTCCATGGTGTCAGGAATGCTGCAGAAAAAGTACACCAGCAATACATCAGATGCAAGCTAACCTCAACAACAGTAAATTCTGCTGCAGTTTCACTCGAACGTCTGCATGCATGCACATGTATAAATGCAGACACTCACACGCAGGTATGTACACACATTGTGATTCATTGGGTGGAAAACAATCTTGTGGCACTAATAGTTTTAATTCTTAATTAATAATGAACATTATTTCAGATGAGCATTGTTCAGATCCCTACTTTTCTAAAGTTCAAAGCAAGTTCTCGAGCTGCAGTACTAACACATTAAAGATGTGGGTAAAGATTGAAAAGTTTTAATCTGAAATTTATATATCCCTGAACTGGAGTATATTTTCATCCTTCTCCATCAGGAAGTCAGTGGGAGTGGAATCTAGCCCTTAGATCTGATGGTGTGGTTTGAGCCCAAAGATAAAAATAATTTTAGAAGAATTATATTACCTAAAGGAACGTCTATGCATGTCTGTGTTGAATTGACCATATATGCCTCATTTCAGCCCCTCAGCAACAAGGGACAGAATTTCTTGTGGCTCTTTGATATGTAAGGACAGAGATAAGTAAAGATAATGTTAGTATACAGTGGTAATACTGCTCTGCATGTCAGACTCAAGAGATTCTCAAAGCATTGTGTGGTATTTTGGAAACTGGGAGACATGCAGAAACAATCTCTATAAGGAGGCTTTGAGAGCCTTGCTAGTTCTGTAGCCTGTGGTGACTGAGCTGCAGCCGCTATAGCTGCCCTGGGTGGTGGTGTCAGGCAAGGCATGCAGCCGAGTTCACAGAGCTGTGGTGTTTAATCTCATTGTCAGATGGAGCAGGCAGCCTGGCACTGGGTCTCCTCTCACAATGGGCAGTTTTGTTGTTAGATTAATATACCCGTGTCCTTTTGTTTTGACAAGGGATCTAACAAACAATTTGTATCTCCAGAGGTGGAGCAACAACTCACTGAAGCTTTTGCTTCTGAGTTCTATAAAGAATCTGGTTTTGAGTAGCAAATAATCTATTTGGTTTTGTATGTGCCTTTCCCCTTGTCTTTTCACTCTTTACTATTAGGCACCCTTATACACCAATAATACTCCAGCTTTTTGGTCTTGACCTTGGTCATCAGAGCCTAAAAATGCTTATAGAAATAAGCGGGTGATTTCTTTAATGGTCTTATTCCCAAACTCAGAAGGAGCTCCCTTGGTGGGTATGTTTATGCCATCTTGGGATGTAAACCTTACATGACACACTGTCCAGAAAGAGAAACATACCTTTTATCTTTCTTGGTAGCTTTGGAATGACTTCTGGTTTGCTGCCCCACATAAGCTAAGACACCAAAATAGCTCCTATTAAATGTCAGCTCTTGTGCAAGGGGATTGCTCTGTAGAATCAAATGTTTCTGCAAACTACAACACTTTCCAGTTTTCACTCAGGTATCTGCATTGCAGTATTTAATAATAAAAAGCTGGCTTCTCTGTCATCTTTTGGCCCAAGCTGTTAATAATACAAGTATTCAATTATATAACACCACAGTTTAATGGACTTTTTTTGTTATTGGGGAAACAGTCACAGAAAGAATCAGTGATCTATCTAGTTTCATTTACTGCTGACTAAATATCGAAGTATGCAGCAGAGGTCAATTTCTATGTCCTCTATTTTGTTTAATATACCACACATTTCTCCTACAGCCAGTAATAGAAACCAGGAGTTGTGCTGTAACCATTAAAAAGTGCACTGTCAATGGAACATCCAGATGTTGCAGGGGGGGGTGGTGGTGGTGGTGTGTGTGCAGCTTTCACAAGGGATTATGAGCAGAGTAAGGAACAGCAGATACTCTTTTTTCACCTTAATATTTATGGTGGTTAGATCATTCCAGTCCAGTGGCACAAGCCTGTTTCCTGCTGGGCATATTTTGGTATTCTGCATGTTCTTGTTTTCTGTACATGCAGCAATGGAGCATGGCTTTAGCTCCCTCAAGTCCCTATTTCTCTCCATTATTGGTATCTTTGCCATTCACTTCCCCATCCACTGTAGCACCTTACCCTGTTTCCTTGTAGATAGACTCTGACTGTTTTGAACATACCAGAATAACCTTAGCTGAGGTATCAAACGGATGAGCAGCTTTGTCTTAAAGATGAACATTCTTTTAACTTTTAACTAATGGACAACAGCCGTTTATCTTGGTTACACTGTATCGTAATAAATGGTACAGTGTGCTGTGAGAAGGGAGATAGTGTCAGTAATGTGAGCCTACCTAACCCTTGTCCCTTGGCCTGCTGCTGCAGGTTAGTTAATTTCTAGGGCTTGATACAGGTCTTTGGCTCCAGAATCTTGGCTGGAGGAAGGAGAGGGAAGCAAGAGAAGGAATTGGTTAATCATTCTCACCTCTTCTTTCAGCTCTTCTTTCCTCTTCCAATGAGAAACTGGGAGGATGGTGGCAGAATGGGAGGACCAAGAATGTTAGGAGGAGCTCAAAAAACAGAGATCAGCTGCAGAAGTGTCTGGCATGCAGAAGGGGCAAACAGGGAATAAAGGGATAGAGACTTGAAGGTTAAGATGAAAAAAGTAATAAGCAGAGATGTGAGTGGAAAGTGAGGAGTAATAGACCAATGGAAACATGTGAACAGAGGGAAGGATTGGTGTAATTTAGAAGATCTCTTCTACTGTGCATCACATATAGCTTGTATGTGTAAATCATAGAAAACTTTCCCAGGCTTTATGCTGAGAAAGGTAGGAGCACAGTACAGCTCATGCTAGAGGAACACTTATGGGTCCCCGTGGTTTAATACAAGGTTAATAATGCTGAACATTATAATTCAGTAATGTGGCTAAATGGCTACTTAGCTTACAGGGTAAAATGTATACATGCTGGCAGTTAGCGGGTAGCTACTGAGACAGCATGTGAAGGACCATTAGCATCAAAAGGGCTGGTTTCAGCTTCTAGTTTGTACCCATGTTCTTCTACCAAAGGAACAAAGAAGCTGAAGGACATTGTCGCTTGCTAACGTTTGCACCCATTCTGTGCACTGGTGTGTGTGTGAAGGCAGAGAGGACGACACAGTCTCATCTTGTTTGGTTTGGCCTGCCAGTTTGAAGACAATATCTTTCCCCGGTAACTTGCTTTCCTTGGTTGTGCCATTAAATATATACATGTTTGTGTAAATATATATATATATATATATGACTTTCCCTTGTGATATATGTTGATTGGTGTTGTCATCATGAGAGTTCAGTTATTGTAATGAAAACAAATGACTTACACATACAGAGAGCAAACCATATATTTCCATGAGTTAAAAAAGCAGATGGTGTTACTATCTCCAAATTTTAGCGTTACTGTTTGACATAAAATGTGGTTTCTTCCAATGCAGACAGCAGCACACGGGTCAGGCAACTCCCTCATATTAATCTAGCTATTAATATTATTAGATACATTTGAAAGTGAAGTCAGAAAACAGGCTAGAAACAGGGGCTTACACAGGATTAAAGTTATCCAGAGAATGACTGAAGAGGAAAAACTGGGAAATGAGGGCTTGTATTCAGTTAAGTCAGACCCTCTCTGTTACAGGGAATAAAATGCATTAAGGTGGCAATGACCCGGGTTGCCAGGGGGTATCCCTGACCCTGGGGATGTAGGAAGGCAGAGGTGCCACATCGTGCGGCACCGGGCACGGGGTCGGAGGGGATGCACCAAGCCCCACAAGAGGCCCCGCACGGGCAGTCCAGAGAAAAATGCGGCCGCTCTCGTTGCTGCCGCCTCCTCTGCGGTGCGGTGATTCTCGCCTAGATGCAGTGGGTGCGAAGGAAGGAAAACTAGAACAAAAACTAAACCCAAAACCAACGCAACCCCTAGAGCCTTTAATGGAAACTCTATAGAGGAGCGTTGCCCCTGTTGCCAAGGAGAGTAAGAGCTAAGCCCATCCTGCAGTGGTTACGCCCGTGCTGGAGAGGGCAATTACCGTCGGCTCCAGGCGCCGGCCGGCCCGCCGGCTCTGGTGGCTCCCGGCCGGCTGCGGACCGGAGCTTGTCCCTTTAAGAAAGCGCAGCACAGTAGTAGGGGCCGGCCCTGCTTCCCGAAGCCTACAGCTCAGAGTGGGGCTGGGGAATGGGAAGCAGTTCCTGATCTGGGGCCGACAGAGCGCACACGGCAGCAGCAGGAGCAACAGCGGGAGCCGCCGGCACAGCCACTCCGACTCCAGTCGCTCAGCAGCATCCACCGTGGGGATCAGCGCTCCGCCTGGCTCCCTCGCACGGGGTGGACGTTCCTGAGCGCTGAGCTCGGCTGCTGTGAAAAAAGCAAGTAGGAGAGTACACAGCTGGATAAAATTGGTAAGTCAAACTAAAGTTAGCTGCAGTTTTCCAGTCTCTTAATTTGTAATGGGATTTTTTTTGTCTTTTTTTCAGTAGTTTTTTTTTTTTTTTTTGATTGTCTTCTAAGCAGAGCAGCTGAGAAAACATGGAGGCGAAATAAAAGTGTAAAAAACCCCGAGGATTTGTCAGTGTTCGTGCTATTTTTAAATCCTCTTTCCACACTGACGCTTTGCTGCAGAAGTGGGGAAAGGGAAACCAGCAAGTGCTTTTGTATGTGGAGGGAAAGCAAGCTGCTAAGAGTTGTCATTGACTTCCTCGAGAAGAGGATTAAAGAAAGGGGGAACTTACAGAAAAACTTTCAAGAATCTTGAGGTGACTTGTCATTTACTTTTCCAGAGTGAAAACAAATCTCGGGTTGAAAAGTTTTAAAACGCACTGGTATGTGTGCAACAGGAATAAGAATCTGTTGAAAACTGTGTTATCAGTGAAAATCTGGATGCCGAAGTATTGCCGAGCGAGTGTCGTGTATGTTTGTTTAAATTAACTAAATACACGGGCAGCCCTGGACTAGCAGAGGCAGTAAATGCCATTTTATTTGCTTCGGACAGAGGGCGACGTTGCTGCAGCTGGGATAACCCTCCAAGGAACGGGGAGCTGGTAAAAACTCAAGTGAAAAACCGAGTAGAGATATTTTAAGTCACTAAAGCAGAAATTGTTCACATATGCCGAATGCTGCAGCATTAGCATTCAGTTAGTCGATGTCTTTAATTTTTGTTTCCTTAAGTTATGGAGGTTGCTTGTTTGTTTGTTTTGAGAGATTATCTGAATTATAAAGAAAAACTAAGTAATGTTGATCAGATCTAGAAATTAAAGCCTGGTGATGACCCTGTTATCTTTTCTGGAATGTATTGTGGGGTCAGCATGGATAGAGAAGGGCAAGGAAAGCATGGAATTGCTTGACAAAAACGTTACTCAGTGATGGTGTAGGAGGTGATGAAGAACTCTCAGTGTTGATCAAGTTGCAGGCGATCTAATTGTCAAGTTAGACATCTGATATGGGAACATATTCCCCGTATCCAGTATGGATATGTAGCAGAAGTTGGAGATCTATAAGCTGAATAGTAAAACCTGTAAACCCTAATGACTGAACAGAATATCATGAAGAAGTTTGGAGAAAGGGAAGGGACATGTTTAGGCAGGCATGCAGCTTTCTTCACGGAAATCCCAGTACCACTAATGGTACTGATAGAGGCTGATAGTTGTGCCATATTTTACCCATATGTCAAAATGAGTTAGAGAATACAGCAATAGACTGTCCTTACCTCTGCGTGTGTATATTTGCTTATGCATACCCTGTTGGGTATAAGAATATTCTGCCGCTTTGTGGAGTAGGAACTTAGGTTTCAAAGGCTTTGAAAGGAATGAAAGTATGATTTTAAGTGGTCCAGTTCTATTGCAAGTGGAGAAGGATCAGAGCTGTCAAGTTCCCCGTCTGATACAACCACTACAAAACTTGTTTCTGTTCTGACCTGGGGCTGTGGTTGTACCTTGAGCAGCAAGGTGTTTCTGTCTGGCTTTATTCCTGTAACTGACAAACCACATGCAGAAAGATTTGCAGGTTTTGAGCAAAGCAGATTAGGAGAACTGAATGGCAATATGGAATGCAGTCATTCAAACTCCCAATTATTGTACCTCATTGAAAAGTTTGGACTGCTACCATCTGCTGAATCAGTGGAGTATGTGAATGGAAGTCAATTTAGTTGCAAGAGTCAGTTACACAGTTATTATGAGGGAGTGCATCTTTGGGATATTAATAGGTTTCAGGGATAAAAATAGCCATTTCTTTGTACTCCTTATAGTTCATTTGACATCCAGGTATCAATGGCCCTTTGAAATGATTTTCTAGATTAGAGGAAAGATTCCCCTCTTCAGTTTATTTTTGAACTAGCAGGCAGTAGACAGTTGTCCAACTCCTGTTGGACAGCTTCTGTGATTTACTGAGGACTCTCTTTCACTTTCCTATAAGCAGACTACTTGGGACTACTTAGCTGTCCCCCGTGTGCTGTGCAGGACATGCTGAACCCCTGGGCAGTGGAGCAAGTGCATTGCCAACCATAGAGCTGTCATCATCTATGCACCCTGCAACAGTTTTGTACCTAGCAGATGATAGTCTTGGTTATGAGGCTAATTTATTTACTGAAAAGTGTGTTTCACTTTTAGATAGAGCTAAGCTCTATCAGTTACATCTCCCCATCTATTTCATGTCTTCATGACATGTTTAATATGGTAGTTAAAGTGATTTTAGTTCAGTTCTACTATATTTTAAATTAAAAACTTTGCTTCACAAATGGAAGAGACAGTTTGATGTGTCTGATCCTATTTTTACTATGTTGTTTGGAAATTCACTTTAATATGCATTTTACTTTGCTCCTGAGCGTTTTTCTTCGAGTTACTTTGTACCTGAGAGTCCATACTGTAACTCTGTCTGTGTCTGATGCTGAGGTCATGCAGTTAACTCCTGAAGAGTCTCTAAAACATGAACTTAATATGACATGTGTGTGATATTTAAAATGTGAAGAAATCCTCCATCTATATTTATGCCAAGTTAAAGAAATTGAGCTTTCTTGAATAGCTTTTTTCATTAGAGACTGTTCTTTCTACCTGTCAGGAGATAACTTATGATGTTGGCAGTATTATTAATTCTGTGCCTGCCATTGGAGCGCTTGTCTACTACTTGCTTACACTGACTTACTGCTTACACTGCCCTCTGAGCAAGTCTTGCCAGAGCAAGACTCATAGTTACTAAACAGATTACTGACAGGTCAGTTTCTAATGTTGTTAGTTTTTAGTCATTGTTTTGCAGAACTTCAGGTTCTTGTTAGTTCATCTTTGAGCATCTTATATAGTCTACTTAATAAAACCTACTGCAAAATTGTTTCTCTAAGGGAGTTTCTGGCTTCATGTAGTGCAGGATGGCTTCATCAAGAGTTCTGAAGGCCTGTGATACTCATAGTTGAGCTGAATGTGGTCTTATTCTTTGTTGTATGTAAGGACTCTTTTTGCTTTATATAACAGAAGCCGAATCCCAACTTGAAACCTCAGTTTCATATCAAATGCTCACTGTGCTGACTTGTTCTTTGATAACAGCTTTCATAGACAATTTTTTGCACTTAAAAGTGATGGATGTGTTTTTATGTCTGATTTATTTGCCTGTCTCTACTTTTGCAATCATTTGGAATGCCATATTTTCCATTACACAAAAGATATGTTTATCAGTATAAGTGGTGAGCTCTCAAGTCGCTGTCCTGTGCAACATCAGGAAATGTTGACTTGCAGGGAAGGTGAAGAAAAGTAAATAAGACTTAATAGCTCTGAAGGTGGAAATAGAAATTAATTATTGCAGGAATGTGTTCCCAAAAGAACACTGTTGGTGGAGTACATCCCTGTATGCAGCTGGTCCCAACTCTTCCAGACTATTGGCCAATGCTCATGTGCATGAGCATCTTCAGAGGAATTGATTTCTTTCTGTCTTTATGTATGTACAGCTGTCATCCTGTATCTGAGAAAGCTGATGACTGAGTTGTTCCTTCTTATCTGTGGTTCCAAAGTTCTTTTCTTAACCAGATTAATCAGAATCCTTGGAAAACTTCAATCTGTCTTTGATCTCAATCCATTATTGAGAATATTATTTCTTAAATGTAAAAAATAATGAACAAGAAGGCTGTAAGAAAAACTTTTAGGCACTCAACCAGTTTACTTATACTTACAAAAACATGGTAGTGACCTAATATATCATTAAATAATCAAATTTAAATACTGCACTGACCTTGCCAGCCAATAAATCAAAGCAATGGTGAAATCCCTTTTGTTCTCTGCTACACCCTGAAACCTGTGAAATAATCTTCTGAGCACTGAGCAAAAGTATGTATCAAGTTGCTGTGTTTTGGAGCATGAAATGGGGAAAAGAGGTAGGAATTTCTAGATTCTTAGGGACTAAAAAAGGCCCTGCTGAGATTCCCCCTTCTTTTTTTATGATTGGATAAATTCAAGAGACCATGGATTTTAAATGTACCATATGAGAAGAAAAGACAGTGGTAGCTGGCAGCACTGCTATTTAGTGTGAGCTGCACTTTTGTGTGCCTTCATAGGAAAAGTTAGGTTTTATACTCAGGGCTGCTGCTTACCATCCTATCAAATGGTCCTTTGGTGGGGGGTTGTAGGCTAGTTGATTCATAGCACAATTGGTGACTTTTAAAGTGGAGTATAGAGCAAAACCAGTTCTGAAGTCTGCATCATTTTTAGCTTCCTGCTCTCATGCTTTGTTCTATTTGAGAAACTTGACATTGTGAGAAATGTGGATGAGCAGGAGCATCAAATAATGAATTTTTATGCCATGCGGTGTATAACACAGCATCCAAGTGCACCAGGTAGGCTACAGGCACCCTTTGCAACTGCCCTTTTCAGTTCTATTCGCTTATGTTTCACGTTTGGTTTTGTGGTTTGTTTTTCTTTAACCGGGTGTTGTGTCATTTTGCCAACGTGAAGCATTAGCCAGACTGTGTGTCTAGCTCTGCAGGCTCTTTCTAGATGTATCAAGGCCTATAACTTTACCTACTTCTGTCTGCTAACTGGCATGATCATGTAGTTGTGTTTATTTTGAAATCCACAGAAAGTATATGGAGAAACACTGTAATTTCATTTCTCCAAGAGAATCTTTTCCAGCAGTTCATGAAACCCAAGCTTGTGCCAAATGAAGACTTTTCATGTTACCGTTTTCAGTTAATTAAACAAATAAACACCAAATCCCTTGCAGTGGCAGTTTTATAAATGTTGTGCATGTGCATGTATGTGCATGCCTACACTGGTGCTTCACTGTCATGTTGACAGCTTGGGCCTTTTACATCAGGCTGGGCATTATTATACACTTTCAGGTACAGGATGGAACGGTGCAGGGATGCAGGGGATGGATGATGTTTGGTTTTTCTTTTATTTTAATACATCTTAGTGCAGCTGCAACAGACACAAAATAAACTAAAAGCTTCAGTGTTTGCATCAAAATGATAAATTTTTGTTAGGGCACTTTTTTGAAGAAAACATGCTAAAGGCTCAGTTTTATCTTCTGGTAAGCAAAACCCCTGTTTTTCTGGCAATTTGGTACTTTTGTAAAATGAACAGTAATTTGATGAAATGTGTGCAATTTGTGTGTGCTAAAAGGCTGGGTTTGCATGAATAGAAGGGTACATTGGCAGCTTGGGCTGAGCTACCTCTTGGCACCCACATCTCTTTATTAACTACAGATCTCAGTAACCTGAAGGATTATTAACTTAAAAATCCTGGACAGCTTCATCGATGAGTTAGATTTCTTTTGTTTTCATTTTAAGAAAGCCAAATTAATTTAGTTTGGGTGAAAGCTGTTAAACTGACAGCCCTGGAAGACCACAGTCCCATTGTTCAGCCACAGAACAATTGATGCCTTGGGCCATGGCTGAGTTGGCTTCCCCAGTGCTGCTCTCTAGCTGTGTGTTTTGGTTGGGTCAGAGGATCAAACCTCTGCAGTTTGTCCAGCATTTTTCTGTTAAATTTCTCTCTCTGTTTTTGGGCAGTATTGTCATATTACTGACAAGGGCCTGACTGGCTAGATTTGGGATGGCTTATTCTGTAATCTGTTTATGCCAATAGAAGTCCTTGTGATGTTTTTGTTTCAAGTGACAAATAATACTATGGCAAACATGCTCACTTGTCAGGACAGCCTTGATCAATTCAATTCACATGGGCAGCCATGAGATGGGAATGGTTTTGTTGATTAACCAGAACGGATTCAGCCTAGTGACCTGACGGGAGGGCATACTGTACACTGCTACCAGCCCTGTGAATCATTCAATCACCTGATGCGGTTTTCAGTACCCCACTTGCATTACACAAGTCCTGTGTTTTTAGGCTCCGCTTTCCTTGCCTGATTCACAGGCCCTTTGGAAAATTGCATGCTTAATTTGCATTAAGCTCATCTAGAAGTCAAAGACTGAACTGCAGACACTTCCTTTGAGAGTAGGAGGTGGAATAGTGGGACTATATGACAGAGGTACAGAGGTGGTGATAGTACCTGCAAGGATGTGTAATAACTTCAGCACAGACTAAACTGGTTTTGGTAGGATGTTGTATTTAAGAAAACAAACAAAAAACCAACCAACCAACCAAACTGTTTTTGAACATTATACAAACTTGTGTTTTCATGTTTGCATATATATTGTCCTCCTTTTTTTCCTGAGATTTAAACTATCTTTTAAGCAAACCCTGTTGAAAAAAAAATCTTTTATTTCTGTCTATAGAGCACTTGGTTATATAGGTATATATTTGTACTAGAAGCTGGTTTTCACTCTTTGTGCTGGCTATTTTTTAATGACACACTACTCAGGTTATAGAGTGAAACTTGGCAAGGTAGTTCTCACTTCCTGTTTCTTGTTCACTTCTCTAACAGTTCTTTGGTCGTCTAATACTGTGCAGCGTTTGGGTTGGAAGACCTTCAGGGAATTATTCATGTTGAACAACCTTTCTTTTTTTTTTTTCCACTTAAGAAAACACCTGAAAACAAATAATGAGTTAGCTTTTAGTCAATAATGTTGTGCTCTTGCCAGCCATCCTGTGTCATGCTTAAGGTGGCTGACTGGTAGGTGAAATTAAAATGGAAAAATGCAAATATATATATACACGTATATATATATATATAATCCAGTCATGTTATTTTTTCCCCTATTTCATTTATGTTTTCGAGACACCTTAATTAGCTGTAAAGAAGGCAACTACTGCAGAGCTTTGACTTTGAGAGTAATAGAGAAAGAAGAAAGTATGACTGTCAGGGTTTGGAGACTTAAGTTCATGCTTGCTACATTGACTCCTTTCATGTTCCAAGGCCCAGACAGTCAAAATAGCTCAGAGTTGCATTTTCAGTTTCTCAGCCTGAGAACCAAACTATATTAATAGCCAGGCATTCAATGTGCAAAATTCTTTAGGAAAATACAGCATCTCATACCTCAGCAATATTTGAACTCTCTTGAAAGACTTGTCTGTCATCTTTTACTTGGTGGTTAACAGGAACCTTTCCATATTTCAAACAGATTTGCTAATCTGCACATGTTGCTGTAAATGCTTTATTAAAGGAAGCTGTTTTTTAATGCCCTTGCATGTTTTCAGAATATTTCTTTGGGAACCAGAGCAAAGATCAGACTCACAACTGGAGTTCCAGTAAAGGCTACTTGCAATATGGCTGGTTTTCCAATCCAACCTTTAAATTGTGGGTTATTATTTTTTGCCCTTCAAAATATTTACTTAATTTATAAACGGCTTTGACTCTAAAAATATGCTAGACCAACAGGGGAACCACTGTATCATTCTCAGCACTCAGAGTTTCTTGTGGGACAATAGTCACAGGGAACTGGTGGGTTACTAAATAGGTCTAGTGACTGCTTCCAAGGACCACCTTTTGTGAAGCACAGCTGAAAAACCACCAGAACAAGCCAGGACCAAAAGAACTTTTTTGCATTAAAAATTTATGTCCTCTTTTGCTCCATCAAATATAAGAGGTCAAGACTGACAAACAGTCTTGATGTGTGTGTGGACAGGGTTAGATAGTGCTACTGTACAACAGTATGTAGTAAACAGTGTATTTAAGGATATATATTTGGGTGAATAATGGTACATGGATACATGTAGGTAGGAGAGCGATCACTGCTCTGTAGTTGCTATGGTTTAAAGGGATTTGGTTCTACACATGGCTACATGTGTGGAAGGGATATACATGAACTATTCTATGGTTCTATGAAGTTATCATGCTACTTGGGTTTGAGTCCCTTATTCCAGTGTTTGAAGCTGTGATTTGTTATGCTGTGATGTGATCTGAGATAGAACTACATCTCTGTAGCGGGTTCTTTCTATCCCCTGGGAATGTTTGTCCGGCTTAAATGCATGAAACGTGTAATACAGAGCTGCAGCTTATAGATCAACACTGACTCCGTTTGTGGGAATGAATGAATACCTCATATTTGATGTGCTAATTGAGAGCTCACAAATGACTTCTTATGTTACAGTACTATATTTTTCATGCTTTTTCAGCTTCATGTGTTTTGCTTTTTCTTCTCTGTGTAGAATAGGGTGGTACTATCCTGGACTTTTTAATACAGAAATAGAATGTGAAAAGATTTCTCTCTGCTGACTCTTTTTAATGGTTTTGAGACTTCTTTCCAGTAAAACTTCAGTCAAATATGAAAAAGACACAATTGTTTCTATACGCACCCATACATGTCAAATGAAACTTCTTTATTTAACTTGGATTCTTCATGAATGATTTTCTGCTTTAATTTTCTCACTTATCTACCCCTTTTTACAGTTTCATTTGACAGCTTTGCCCCTGGATACAGGTCTGTGAATATAACTTCTCATAGTCTAGAGATC
>JBCJKH010078077.1:0-24600 GCA_039877255.1 Loriculus beryllinus
TTTTAGTTTCTATTCTGCTTCAAAAAAATCTTCCATTTCAAAATAACAGTCAAGAACTTCAGACTACAACTCATGAGTCATGGTCAAATCCTATTAGTTTCCCTAATATGATTTTCATTTACTGGTTGAAAATCAGTTTCTTGAATTCTTCATTTGGTATGAATGGTTAGGAGATGCCAAAAAACTTCTATTGTGAAGAAACCAGTAACTTCAAGCTACTTTCAATGGAAAATACAGTCTGCCCTGCTGCAAAAATCTCATAGATTTGAATTCATCTCAGAGGTTGGAGCTAAATGATCTTTAGTATCTGTTCCAACCCAAACCATTTTGTGAAATGAAACATGGGAAATCTTCTTAGATTATTTTGAATATTGGCAATTAATAAATTCTGTAAAAATTCTTTTGAGGTAAGTATTTGGTGGAAGCTACTGTAGTAGTTAACAGATAAAATGCAGATATTATTACAGAGCATACTGCTGGACAGCTTAATATTTCTTTTTTTGTGTGGAAACCTTTCTACTCTTTTGTCACCATAAAAAAAACTCTGTTCTGAGGTATCCTCTAGACTGATAGTGGTATAAGACTATAAAAGAAGCTCTTGCCTGTGCCCCGGTTGACTGGCATTTCACCTGTCCTGTTAGGGGTCAGAACTTTAAGGTGTGTCACAGAATCAAAGCAAAATGATATGAGAAACACTTTCCAAAATGCTTGCTTAGCTTGTTTGTTACAGGTTTGTGGGTGGGAACAAACAGAAGTGGGGAACTTCCCATGGTGACTTTTCAGTTGAATAAAGACAACTTGGAACTGTATCTACATGGCATTCTGATAGTCACCAAATGTTTGAGGCTGGTGCTGGAAACCCGGAGTTAACTTTCATGTCTGCCTTCAAAGCAAAGGGAAATAGATGAGTTTTGTTAGAGAGTCTGATTTGACAAGCTTTAGAGTCTGAACCTCTGTCCCTGGCTTCATTTTTGTGTCTCCGTTTTGAGCAAAATGCATTTTGCACTTAGAAGCATTATTGATGTCAGTGGATTTGATCTCAGTTGGTTTATTTTCTGAATGGTAATAAAATTTCCTGCCATATGAAATGAACTGTAACATTACGTAAAGTAGATATGTACAGGGTCATAAATTTCTGATGACTACTTAAGGACACAAAACCCAAGGAGCAGCGTGTATACTGTGTAAATACAACCCACAGAAAATGAAAATGCTAGTATTTCCAGAGTCATGATTGGTTTAGGTTATAAGGAAACCATCTCCATTCTTTAAGGCTTCAGTATATTTAGACATAGTGGTGCATACTTCATGTTGCTAGATTTTGCACAAGTCTTCCATTAGTATTTTTGCAACACTCCATCATTTTGCTGACATACGAACATGTGTGCATGTAACTTCATTCTGTACTTTATTGTTTGCTTGTAGAGAATGTCAAATTGATTTATGATGCTTTTCAACAAAAAGGAAAATTATAGCTATTATAACTATCTTCTTTCAACTTCTGCATAACACATTTTGCTCCATTATCTAGATTGTTATTGTTTTTGTAGGTGCAGCATGCATTTTAGAAATATTCAAAGATCTTAAGTGATGGGAAATAACAACTCACCCCTAGATAAGCTATCCATAACCTTAGCCTACCTCACTGTCATGCTTTGAAATGGATTCTCATTTGTTCTGGGCTTACTTTGTTAGCTCACATGATAAATGTGGCATAGTTTTGGCTGGTTTTTGTTTGTTTGTAGTTGTGTTGTGTTGGGTTCTTTTGTTTTGGTTTCCAGTTTTAAAGCGTTTTCAGTAAATCCAATTCAGATTCAAACATTTTCAAATGTAAAGCAAAAAGAAATGGGAAGTCAAAAACTCATCTTCAACAAGTGTTTGTTTAACCCTGGGGATTGTTTCAAATTACAGAGAAATGGAGAATTGCTGTCAATGCCCAAACCTCCCATAATTTGTTTTCATTTCATGATTCACTTACATGGCAATATTCATGGTAGCTGTCAGATATCAGTAACTCAGTTAAAATGAGATTTTCATGTTTCTCTGGTGACAACTGATTTATGCTTGGGACAATTAAAATATCCCTTATAAAGTCACAGATAGATCAGACATATGGCATTGGTAACAAATCGCAGCCAGGGTTGCAAGAGGTTATTGGGGTTTTCCTATCTTCCACAGGAAAAGCTACTTTTGAATAACAATGGATGAGGAACCATATGAAATAAGGATATGAGCAAATTTCTGTATTTTGTGTCCAGAGTCTTTGCTGACCAATTTTAGCTTGCTCCCTACCGCTGATTTACTAGAAGCTGCATGCAGTGTGTTTAAGATACTGATCCTACTAATGATTTTTACCATTTAATTAATGAAATTTTCATGCATAGACCCAAAGTAGTAATACAAAGTATATGCATGGCCAGAATCAGGGTATCTAAGTCATGGTCGCGTACCAAAGGCAAGAAATCATTCACTGCTGGTCAGTGCAATTCATGCATGTATTGACTTTTTTGTTCAAGCTCCGAATTCGTGCACTTTTGAGTCTGCTGGCAAATGTAATTGTGCTTAAGTTCCTCGATGGTTAAAGCAATCACCTCTAAAAGCTAGGGTCGCTTTTGCCAACTTAAATCGTCAAACAAGCATTTGGAGGAGGACAAAAAAAGAAGTTGTGGTTGCTTTGAAAAGTCTCAAAACAGAAAATGTCAAAACAGGATGGTTGAAGTGCACTTTAATGAATGTGAATAATACAAAATCTATTTTGTAGACAGGCTTCTCAGCTGAACAGTGTCTTCAGTATTCATTTCATTTTGCATTTCATTTTGTTAGCTTATCACTGACATTATAACCAATCCTTCCTGGAGTTCATCTGGTGGTCCATCTGTTTTCAGCCTCTACAGTTCACCATGTGACAAATGACATATAGACTATTAAATAATAACAATTAATTACAACATTAAACATAAAGGTTACAGGAATAGCTTCTTCTGTTAAGAAAACCATGTCATGTCTTCTGTTAAGAAAACCAAAGACTTTGGCAAGTCAGACAAAGTGGCAGTAAAAGCATACTTTGTATCGTTAAGCAAAGCATATTTAGGTCAAATGATTTACTTGGGGGGGGGGGGGGTTCTTACCCCTGAGGTCTTTTGAATAACAGATGTTGGCTGTGCAGTGTTTTGGTTATGCAAAATCTTTTTAGTACAGCAGTGTTCATTATAAAAGTCAGATTTACTGGCAAAGGAAAATACTCAAATTATTCATCAGCCAAATTTGTTGTTCACCATACATTACTTTAGGATAATCACCTTGAAACAGGGAAATTATGGGACCCTTCTCATTTAAAACAGAATAGCAAATTTCCTATACAGCTGCAATGTGCGTTTAACGCTTGTTCCATTTCTGGTCAAAAGTAATCTCTCCTCTGATGTAGGGAGGATGTAATGGTCTGTGTCAAGTTGCCTGAGACTGAAAAAGGAGTGAGTTAATAACTGAACTTTGCTCCTTTGACTCCTGAATCTCTCTGCAAGAAAACATGGAAGAAGGCCACAGCACTCCATATATCAGACAAGTGGTGGAGAAATTGCCCAGGGTAGGCTGTCAGCAAAAGGTACTACAAGAACAATGGTGACATAAGGCTGAAAAGGATGAAAAAGACAACCAGAGAAAGCAGCAGGACGACCTTTTCACATGACTCTGACTCTGCATCAGCAGGGTTTAGTAGCTCAGCAAATCTCTTTCAGTTGTGTCAAAAAGCGGCATCCATCTAAGTTCCTTGCATACTATTGATATGTTCTGGTAGGTGCAGCTTTCCCACCTGTTGGCTCCCTATACAGGAATATGTAATGCTTACTGAGTACTTATAACCCACTAAAATGTGGCTGGACTTCCCAAGTACAGCCCTGCTGGCATAGATATTGGAAAGCAGATGGAAGGGACAAATCCATACACTTGCAGAGTGTTGTGTTTGGATTTTATTTTTTGGTTATGTTTTTGTTTGGTGGTTTTCTTGTTTGCCTTTTTTGTTTGGTTGGTTGGTTTTTTGTTTTGGGGGAATTTTGGTGGCTCTTTTTTTCTTTTTCTTCGTATTTTTCAAGACCTCATCTGGCAATAACAGGACTTTTTCTGCTCTGCTAAATGCATGATGTGAAAATAGTTGCACATACAGTGGGACTGTATGTTACCAGTGTATCATACAGGTTTTTGACCTTTTTAGGGTTTGTCAAACCATGATGGAATACATGACTGTTGCTTAACCCAGATTGTTGTCGTGGATTAACATGCCCTAGGGGAAGCACAGCTATGCCTGTAAAGGGATATGGAGCATATACAAAGTTGCAGTGATGTGTTAAGAAGCATAAAGGAGTAATGACCTGAGAAGACCAGGTTCACACATATTAGGAAAAGGCTGTGAGGTGCAGAATTAACGAAGAATGTGCAGGGGGATTATAAACCATCACAAAACTGTCTTTTTCATTTCTTCTTTGGTGTCAGGTAGAAATTAAAAGGTGGGGAGAAGCCGTAAGTGGTTTTATTTTCCTATGAGGAAAGAGGAGGTCAGATGACCTGGATGGCAGCCGGAGAAGTAGACATGATCACCTTCTTGGAATGTAAGTAGAGCACTGGAGAGTGGGAGTCAGTGTGGCCCTGGATGAAAGTCAGAGCTATCTGGGGAACAGAGGAGGAGAAGGAGAGTTTCTGTCACACTGTTGTCACTGTTCTATTTTGAATGTCATCTGAGGGTTAACCCCTTCGCAGATCTAATAATGAAAACATCGGCTTTGTAAGTAAGCTCGTAGATCTTAGCACATGGAAGCAGCTCTCTAAAAGCCTCTAACTGTCTTGGAACACGTTCCTCTCAAAATTTTTCATTATTATATATTGTGCTAGCACACATGGTTCATGGTCAGCTAGGATGTTTCAGTTATCTGTTGGTTCTGTTTAAGGTATTCAGTGTTACATGTTTCATCCTGCATTGTCAAAAAGGCTTGAATATAGAAATCAACATGCTCCTCACATGCTTATTGCTGGGATCAGTTTTGACACAGAAGGTCTATACATTGTGTCTGTGTATAAAGGCACATAGTATGTACTAGGTATGCTGCAAATATTGTACTTCTACTTCAATCCTGAACTAGTCAGCTAGACCTTTGAGTTATGGTAAAAAATGACAAAAAAAATGAAAATATTAATTTTGAAAATGAAAATGTGATTAAAAATTGCTTCCATAGTGACCTGTGCAAATATTTAGGCCGTGGCTGAGTGGTACCAGCCCCAGCTGTATTGGAGGAAGTCAGCTTGGCTGCAGCTCACTTGTGGACCACAGCTTTAGACAGGAGTCAAATAATGAAGAAGGTGAGAGGAGGAGGTCCTAGTCTCTAGAATAGCTGGTCAGTTTTCAAAAGCAGGAATCAGTTGTAGGGGTCAACTATAATTTTGGGGGGGAGGGGTGTGACATTTAATGTTTTGATTGGTAGTCAGGTAAAAAGGATGAGTGGAAAGGAGGCAGAATTTTCTAATGAGGCAATATTAAGTTAATCTAGGGTCAGGATTGAGGATATCTTAGAGAATGTTGGTGGCCCTGGTAAAGCGATAATGATTGAAAATCAGTACTGAGGGAGTATGTGAATTATGAGTAAATTTCATCCTGGTTTTCATGGTAAAAGTTTACCAAACCAGCAGCAATACCAGTTGTTCGTGGGGTACAAGTGACAAGGAATATGTGCTCTGTAGTAGATGTTGGTAAGACTTGTGCCAAGTGACAGATATCCCAGTAGACGATATCCCAATGGTATCGTCATTGTTTTAGAATCTTCCCATCCCCTTTCCTGTCCTAAAATACTGGAGGAAATGAAAATAGACACTTTCCACTGTGGAGATGGCCTGATTCTGCTAGTACATGAAATGATCTGTCTTAGTCTGCTTTGTGCATTTGTAATATGCGTAAACACTCTTGAACCCTTTAGGATGAAAGACTTTCTTGAAAGGCAAGATAAAGCAGTAATGCAGTCTACCAGACTGTAGCAAAAGTCATAATAATGTTTAACAATTCTCAATAATAATAATATTGCTATCGCTGTTTTTAAATGCCAAATTGAAATATTAAAAGTCTGTAGCTTTTAGGATTTACCGAGGCCACATATTTCTACCCAAAACATGTGAAGTTGATTGCTGGTTCCAATTAAAAACTATTAAAAGCCTTCACAGTTTCAAGTACCTTGTGAAGTGCAGGGCTATATAAGTACTGGTGAAATTACTCATTTAGTCAGTTTCTACAGTCAATAGTTGACATAACATTTGTTTTCCCTTTGTTGATTTTTCCCAACAACCCAATGCAGAGTGCCTAAATGTTGCACTTAATTTATTTTTCTGCTTGAATGATGAATGCCAATTTGTCTTGAGGCAACAATTTTGCTGCACTTTCAGCTAGTATTCCTCTCTCAGCAACAAAGGCAGAATATTTTTGAAGGAAAATACACAGTAACATTAAGAAAAAATAACCACTTTTTTAAGAGAAGTTGTAGAATAAAACCTGGAAGTGTCAAAATTGCTGTGATAACTTCTGTATTTGAAAAAAAAAAAAAACCAAAACAAAAACAAAAACAGACATTAAATCTTTATGCATGAGTTGGGTTTTTTCTTTTCTGTTATGATCTTTGAGAATAGTGAGCACAACCTCCAACATTGTTCTCAGCCTTCAGGACTAAAGCAAAACGAATTAATGCTAAAATGTATACCCTGCAATGATTCCTGTGCTGTCATGGCCAGTCTAGCTCACTTCAGATCTGGTTCCAGGAGAGACTTAGGCAGTAAGCTGGCCTGAGCAGGATTGGATGTAATCCTTCTCTTCAGCTGTTCATAGACCTGTGTGTTGTACCCAGGATACCAGATTATCTGTCTTGTGTGCCCTGTCTGAAATGTGCATTGCTGTGGCTGTGATGCTATTGGTAAGGAAGGTAACTACATGTTTACACCCCCTGCAGTCATCCTGCTCAACTGCAGTATAGACATGGGTTAGCCTTGTTTGTTAGAGCCTAATGAACTTCCATGTATTCCAGCAAATGCAAGAAACAAGTGTCACTGTGACTAGATGTCAACTCTTATCAATTGCCAAATAAAATCTACATCAAGTTTGATTGTCTGTGTCTGCGCAAGGAATTTGAATGCTATGTAGTTATGAAGACTGCACTGTGTGGTGTATGGACAGGGCGAGGGCAGAGCAGTGTCAGCTACTCCACCCTAGTCCCACTGCTTTCAGGTACCCCAAAACATGTTCATAATTTCTATAAGGATCCCTATAAGTCAAGGTCTAAGTTACCTGTGCCTGGTCCAAAACTAACTACTGCAGAGCTGCTAGGCTTCTGGTCTACTTCATCAGTGCCCTTGGTAAGAAGGTTAGGATGTATTAGTTGTTTTATTTTTGTTATCTTTGTTGCCTCTAAAGGTGTCCAACTGATAGTCATGGGGAGTAAAATCCTCTTTTCAATCACAAAGCAGATGACTGCCTGTGAAATGGCAGTGCAGGTCTCAGTCTTGACCTGCAAAGCAGTGGAGTACCAAAGACTGTGATGTTTTCAGTTTATACTTAGACTGCCATCCAAGACACATCCAAGTGCATCTGTCAGTGATATATTACAGACAACCTGCCCTCCCTGAGGTAGCCTGAAGCGCATTTTTGCAGCTGACAGAACGTTTCTGGGATATTCTCAATGGTTTAAATTTACACTTGGTTTTGATTTGAAACAAAAGGCTTTCTTTTCTATGGAATGAATAAGAGTATTCCATTCCCAAAAATACTGTTTTGGAGCAATGAAATACTACTTATTTATTTTTTTGTTTATAACTTGAAATGTATCTCTGTAAGGTTGAATGGTTCAAATTAAGAATGTTAGAATATGGAGTGGTAGAACTTACAACAAAACTATTTTCTGAGGAGGAAGATAGAAGCGCTTATGGTTTGTGGATTGTTTTTTTTCCCAACACCGTTTACTCTAAAACACTCTTCAGCAGTTAGTAGTGTTCAGCATATTTTGGTTCTGAGTAGAAAGGGAAGTCCAGTCTCGTATTGAAGCATCTATTACTCCTGGTCACCACTGATCTGAGGTAGATTCAAACTGATGAAATAAAGATGAAATGACATGGGCTGTCATATCACCCGGTATTGTCTGCTGAATGACAAGCTGGGAAGCAGTGAACCAGTTTCCCTTGTGATTCGTGGTCGCTTCTGTTCCAATGCTTTGCTCTGTCCTGGTGACACCAGTTCCTCTAACTTAGGAATTCCTTTAATGGTTTAAACCAGCTTCTGTACCAGCTGGGTTAAACCAACTATCAACACAGTGTGCCCAGTATTTTCCCTGTATTGTACATAGCATCATAGAATCAGCTGGTTGGAAAAGACCTTTACATACATACATCCTTTTGGATCCATCAGATCCAAACATTACTCAAAGACTGCCATGTACAAACATGGTACATGATACATGGTTTGTATTTATTTAATAGACTCAGATGTTTGCTGCAGAATCCGTACTCCATTTTCACAGAGCTTGTTGCCACAGAACCTCTTCTTTCAGGCAACTTCATATACTGTAATCAGGTAGAAATATTGCTGTGGTTGCAGCAAAGACCGTGGGTAACACAAAGGAATGGAACGTCAAATGTAATTGATAATCCTATTTAAATAAAAACTTATCTCCCAGGGAAAGGCTTTGTCTATTGTAAAGGTATTTGTATCAGTCTAGATACAAGTATTACTGTATAAAACACTCCCAAAGACAGATCATTTATTTTATTCCTAAATGCTTTCAGTCATTCGAAAGCTTTTTCCTTGCTGTCAGTTGATCTTGCCACTTAGCCGACTTCAGGAGTGCTTGAGACAGATTTTTCCTGGATCAGCTTTGACAGCATGTCCGAGCAATCTTATAAAGTAGCAATACTAAATAAATAGCAAGGGGTTTAGTCGTTCTGTCAGCCTCAGCTCTATTTGCATCTTCTTTCTAGTTGCAGCAAAAGGCCTTCTAGGTGTCTTGTTTTTAAATAACGAAAATAGTAAGGTTCAGATTCAAGAAGTGAATAGGAGCCTCATGTGAGGGATGTACATGGTGTTACGTTTGGACTGACTGACTGCAGTGTGCAGTGATTCATGAACAAAACTGCCTGGTCACATTATTTGTTTCCTGCAAGCATTTGGCACTATCTTGATCCTTGTGGAAGTGCTCAGAAATCCCTTACAATTCATAAGCAGGAGTGCCATCATCATCTATTCTTGCTTTCTTTTTGTCTTTGACCTTACTACACAGTCAGTTTGCTCCTTTTCTTGGTAAAAGCTGCTACAGTATCTGACCTCAAATTCCCAGGATTCTGGCAACAGGGAGATACTATCAGTGTTAAGAGAGGAAAATCTGTGTTTCTCTGTCTGTTTGCTTCAAGCTCAGTGGTAAGGCTCCATTGCTACAAGGACTGGTCTTTTTGCTGTGTGTTTGTCCACTGCGTAATGGTGAGGGCCATGTCAGAGGCTGGAGCTCTTAGGTGTTACTGTAGCAGAAATAATGTGAGAAATAATAACTGTGTTGGCAGGGAGCCAAACAGGAGCGCAGCAGGGAGTCTCTCCTCAGCCCAGGTCCCATATTAAACATGGGGTTAAGCTAGCTGTGCAAATTAGCTGCTGCTACAGAGAGGACAAAATGGGGATTTATCTGTGGTTTGCAGTTGCATTTGGAACTGAGTGCTGAATAAAGTTGTTTTTCAAGGGCTTTACAAATCTGTCCTGCTGTCAAGAGTGTTGGTGTATTGAGAATGCCCTCCTAGGTGAATTGTTACTTTAGTTAGAAATGGCTGTGTAACTTAAAGGTGTGGGAGGGGGTAATACTGCACATTTGAGAAAAAAAAAGCATGAGTGGAAAGATATTCTACTGAAAGACTAATATGTGAGAAGTGGCCTCTCTTTAAAGAGGTAAAGGTAGGTCAAACAGATGCTGCAGACCAGAGATGCTCTGAGATGCCTGGAGAAGAGAAGGCTCAGGGGAGGCCTTATGATAGTCTTCCAATACCTAAAGGGTGCCTACAAAAAAGGGTCTTTTTGCAAGAGCATTTAGTGACAGGACAGCAGGGAATGGCTTTAAACTGATCAGACATCAGGAAAACATCCTTCCCTGTGAGGGTAGTGAGACACTGGAGTGGGCTGCCCAGAGAAGTTGTGGATGCCCCATCCCTGGAGGTGTTCAAGGCCAGGTTGGATGGGACTTTGAGCAACCAGGTTTAGTGGAAGGTGCTCCTGCCTATGGCAATGAGGGTTGGAACTGAATGATCTTTAAGGTCCCTTCCAATCCAACCCAACCCATTATATGAGTCTGTGATTTTCTGTCCTGACAGAAAGAAAGGGTGATTGCAGAGCACAGGCTGTACTTACAGACTTCCCAAACAAATGGTCTGTTCTTGCCTACTTTCTGGCTGAGTAGATTGCTTGAAAATCATCTTTTCATGCCTTTATGTGCTTATTTATATGGTGAAAGATCTTTATGTGTTGAGTTTTCAATGAGAAAAACAAAAAAAAAAATCTTCCTGCACTGGAGTGAAATTTACTATTACTCTATTTCCTGAAAACAAAAGTTCTTGTCTGAAAGGAGTAGAACGGACAAGCTTCCCTTTGCAGCTCAGAGCTTTGGTTGTTTGTCTGGTGGGTTGATAAAAAGAAGCTCAGAGTTCAAAAGATTTTGATGGGAATGATTCAGCCACAGCTTCTAAGGCCTTGGCACTTCTCAGCCTGTGAGAAGCTGAACTGGCAAGAATCTGAGGTTTGAAGAGTCAACAAAATTGACTCTGCTCCTCAAACTTTTCTGTTTTGACAAACCTTCATTTTTCAAAAGCAAAATGTTCCATCAGAAAGTTCACAAGTATGCTTGGGAGAGGAGAAGAGGTTTACTTTTTTCCTTCTGTCTTCAAAAGCAACAGCCCAGAAAGATGTTGTCATTGTGTGAGCAGGGACTGAGTTATGGGGAACTGGATTAAGGAAATTATTAAAAGGAGGGAGCAGTGAAGGTTGTCTGTGTGGTGTACCCTATACAGATGTGATTTGTCTGTTACGTGTTGGCTGCTTACTTCTGGGTTAAGATGGAAAGCTCTCTGGACTAGAGGCTTCCTTTCTGTGCATATCCAGCCCCTTGTACAGGAGAGCCCTGTGTTGATGGGATGGATGCTCTGGGCAGGATCTGCCATAGTGCACTATACTGTTGCCTGGGCTCTGCCAGTGCCCGGTTGAACCTCCTACCAGCAGCCTGAAGGTGACTGCCCCATTGAAAGTCCTTGTGGAAGTGGGTTTAGGATGAAAACTCTACCA
Source organism: Loriculus beryllinus (assembly GCA_039877255.1). Taxonomy (NCBI): domain Eukaryota; kingdom Metazoa; phylum Chordata; class Aves; order Psittaciformes; family Psittacidae; genus Loriculus; species Loriculus beryllinus. The sequence continues at coordinate 11,327 of JBCJKH010078077.1, forward strand.
GCTACAATCCTGGTAGTGGCCACAGATTTTTAATATTTAACTGCATGGAAACAGTTTTAATGAATTGGCTGTTGAATAGGCCCAGTGATTTAACAGTTAAATTATAACCCATGCAGTGGCACAGGACTCTAAATCCAGCAAATTACAGTTGCTGCTGACAAGTTGATACAAATAGAAGGGAGATGAGACCACCATCTTATCCAGCTCTGTAAAGAAAGCAGGTCAGTCAAGAACAAGCAGGAACCTCATGAGGCAACTCTAAATAGGTGCATAATTTTCAGTACGTGGTGAGGCTGAAATTAAATGTGAAATCTTACCAAACTTTCAGTTACGTGTACATTCAATTTTCTAAACTATTAACCATGGAATTTATACGTTTATAAATACAAAATGATCAGTGAAATTGAAGGCAGCAATAAACAGTATGATGCACAGAAAAATACCACCACTACTTACTGAAAGAATCTGAACTGGTTTGTGGGAGAGGACAAATGTTCTGTCTCTTGTGTGACTCTGCAAATCTCAGCACTCACTTTCTCTTTAGCTTAAATTTTCAGGAGCTTGGGGTTATTACAGCTGCATTGTAACAAAGCAGATTATGAACCCTGCGCTGAATTTAAACTGAATTTGTAAAAGCATATGGTTAATACGGGGTTCAGACGTAGTGGGTGTGAAAGAGAAGTGAGTTTCAGCCAGCATGTGTTTATCGAGCATTTTCATTGCCAGCTATTTGAAATTTGCTTTTTGCCATTTGGAAATGTTAACATTCTAATGTTAACATTCTAATGTTTTCCAGACACAAAGAGCAAATACATACTTCTATGTGAATTAGGTTTATTTGATTAAGAGAACAACGAACCAAACAAAAGAAGTCCCCTTGAAAGCTCGCCCTGGCGTGGTTTTCTCCGCATGGGCTGCACTGCGCTCTGCTCTGCCCCACAAACGGAGGCTGTTGTGAAGCGGCAAGCTGCGGGGCTCAGAGAGATGCACTTCCCGCCCCCAGGAACAGCCGTAGGCCCAGGCAGCGCCGGTGAACGGGGCTCATTCGGGTCCTCGCTCCGCCGGGCCGGGGGACAGAGCCCACAGTGCAGGGCTTGCCAAAGACGCGGCAGCCACGGGCGGGGCGGGTATTTGCATAACAAAACATCATCAGCTTTCGTATTTCAACTGAAAAAAAAGGTGATGCATCTCGTTTCCCGGACCGCGCATCGAATTCCTGCTTCGTTTTCCTGAATGTTGGTTACATTGAAACTTCCTCTGGGAAGAACATCGTATAATTTTAATTATTATAGGTAATTACTGTCAAAATATGTCGGGGTTTGTGCTCTGTACACCGTGGCTGCTTTAACGTAAAGCTGCAGCCCCCGGGGCTTTGCTGACTCCTGGAACGAGTGGCCGCGGGGCTTCCAGGGACGTGAGACAGACCGAAGGCGGAGCCGAGGCGGGCGCGGGGGAACGGGGACGGGAATAAATCATGTCTGGTTGGGAAGGCGGATTTAGAGGAGCTGCTCTTCACACCGAGCCAGCTAAGCTGGTATCCTACATCTCTGTAAAATTAAGATCCTCTTACCTTTCGACAGGACAAGAAGTAATGGCTTTAAACGGAAAGAAGTAGATTTAGATTACATATTAGGAGTGAATTCTTCACTGTGAAGATGCTGAGATATTGGAACAGGTAGCCCAAAGAAGTTCTGGGTGCTCCGTCCGTGGAAGTGTTCAAAGTCAGGTTGGATGGGGCTTGGAACAGCCTGGTTTAGTGGAAGTTGTCCATGCCCATGGCATGGGTTTTGGAACTAGATGATCTTTAAGGTCCCTTCCAACCCAAACCACTCTATTATTCTCTTCCAGTAAAAAGGGTGAAATTGTTCACTGTCTGACTGGCAATTCAGCCAGAGGCAAAAATGGAAGGTGAATGGGAGCATCTGATCTCGGTGTGGCCTTTAGTGAGCCTTGGAGTAATCCTTCTAATTTGTTTATCAAATTTTTATCCACTTACAAGTTTAAAGGAAAAATAGGGGGAAAAAATCAACAAAGAAACCTCGAAATAGAACTGGCACTGAAGGCAAAGAGGCCTGTGGAAAAAGCTCGCTGATTTACGTCTGTTTGGGTTTATTTTTAGATCTGTAAAGTATCTATTGTCTTTCTGCCTTATGTCAATGTCAGCAAACCTCCATGAGATGCCCCAGCTCTAGTTCCTGTTAGTTATTAGCATTGAGATAGGAGCATTAGGAAGAACTTGGGTTAGGATGCTGTGTTGTGTCATGCTGACATTTCAGAATTCTGAGGGGGTCAGAAATTCAGGAAATGCATCTTCTATTAGCCTTACAAAACTAATTTCACATGCCAGGCAGGCTAATCCTAATACTTGTGCAATGAAAAAGCTAAGACTTGAGACCACACATTCAGCTTCTAAGGTGTCTGCAGGTTCTTATTACACCTTGTTATTTAACTCCAAGAACTTCCTGGGTCTGTGCTGAAGTAGTAAGAAATCTGGAGAGCATCCTGGAGGTGAAGAAGTTCCACTCCCAGTCATTGCAGGCTCCAGTCACTGCTTTCTAGGAACTCAGCAAGCTTTTAATACTGGCGAGTTTGGATCCGCTGTGCCCACAGGAAGACTGTTCCTTGTAGAATGTCGATCCTCTGGTTAAAAACCTTCTGTTGACATCCAATTTTCAGTTTATTCACGGAAAGCTCACACTGCTTTATTCTTGTGCCAGCGTCTTCTGTTTTCACACAATGAGATCTTTCCCCTTCCTGGCATTTATCCCTGTGATGTATTTATAGACACTAATGGGCTTCTATCCATTCTCAGCTTTCATTTGTTAGCAGAAGCAAGTCAAGCTTCACCAGTTCCCTTCATTTGAGCAAAATTTTTGGCAATTCCTCCCCCTAGCATTGCCTGCATGCTTTTAACAAAGTAGATGATGTCTCTTGTTACTTTCACAGGTATCACTGTGAAGCTTGTTGTCATCTTACATTCAGATTGTATGCTCGTATTCTTCTGAGTCACTTCTACCCTGATAAGCTCCTATTTTATATCCTTTCTTTTTTTCTTTTTTTTTTTTCTTATTAGGCAATTTTACCATGCTTTATAATACTAAATTTCATCCTGTTTCTATTACTCTAATTCTTATTGTCTAACCTCCCAATCTTCTGTTGCTGATGCAGCCTGAATTTATATGACTGGCAAATTTCATGATTATGCTTTTTGTGGTAAGGTCATTGAAAATGTTAAATACAGTTTTGGCATAGCTCATTGTCACCCTTATTTATCTATTTCCCTTGCTCTCTTACAATTAGTTTTTTGGTCCTCACCTTCTTCACTTCAGCTAATGAACTCTCGTTTATTGAACTCCAGGTAGTCTAGATCCTTCTTTGAGTTAGAAAATCAGTTATCAAAGAAACCTAGATGAAACATAAGTAATCTGATATGGCCTGTCATTTCTTGTCCAATCCACTCAGAGTTTGGGGCTGGAAATAACTCAGTTCTGCTTGTTTCTATAACCTAGTTCCTTAGCCATGTGAGCCATGCTCTGTTTTCTTTTCTTTCTATACTGTGTAATATCTGGGGTTTGGTTGTTTTTTTGGTGTTTTGTTGGGGTTTTTTGGGGGGTTTTTTTGTTTGGTTTTTTTTTTTGTTTGTTTGTTTGTTTGGTTTTTTTTTTAATTTATTTAGCTAAATACCAAACTCTTGTTGTTGCAAATAGTTAGTATGGTAGAGTATAGTCAATGCACTGATTTATATAGTCCAGGGTGATGCTTCTTCCTAGTCCTCATGGTGTGTAACTGTGGGTAACAGCCAGGGCAGGATAAACTCCATGTCCCAGCCATACGTAGGGATACTGATGATAACAGGTCACTGCTGCAGTTGTGCACCATTAAAGAGTGCAGATATTTTAATTTTCAGATGAAGATCGAATTCAAAGTTTCAGGTACAGTCAAATACCCTGTTAGAATGGTGAATGATAAACCAATTGCTGTGACTTACGAGCACAAGATGACAGGCATGTCCATCCAGCCACCTCTCCCCCTTCAGCCTTGCTCACTGTAGGTTCTTTTACCTGTTACAGCTTTGGGTCCATAGTAAGAAGCTTCTGTTGTTGTCATACTCCTCAGCATAAACAGTGGACTCTCTCAGTGGACAGTCAGGGGAAGATTTGGAAGAAGAAGAAATCAAGAAAAAAAAAAATCTGGATTTTATTCCTCTTCCCTCTCAAAAAAAACCAAACAACAAAACACAACAAACAGATGTAATAATAAAAAAAGGCAGAGGGGATTATAGAAATAGCCATGAATTTATCTACTAACAGTGAGAGTTCGGGGAGTTACAAAGGAGCCAGGCATTGTGGTAAAGGTAATAAACTAGTGGGTGCCTGCTCACTTCTTGAAGTATCTGCTAGAAGAGAACATCTCTAGTAGACCTGATTGATGAGCTCTGCAGTGAGCCCTTAGTGCAGCAGAGAATACCTGGTCCTGGTATTCCTGGCACAGTTTGGTTGCTCACTGTGCCTTCCAGAATCGTTCTTGAATGTGCCCAACAGCTTTTTTAAGTCCCTTTTTTCTCACCTTTGATTTTTACCTTTGTAGAAGGAAGAAAGAGTATACAGTTGTGATGTGCCTCAAGACTCTCCATAAAAAGCAGTGAAAATGAAAAGAAAGAGATTGATATGGATTGCATCACAGCCTTCAATTCCTCATCATGTCTACAGCAAGTTTTACAGCATTACCAGGGTAAGCAAAGAACTCAGAGAGCCCCTCGGAAAGAGAAATTTACATGGAATAACTTTATCACTAATGATTTTGGAGAAGTCTGTTTTATCTGGAATGAATTTGACCCAATGACTTTGAATCTCTTAAATAGTATGTGCAAATTTCTCTTCTATCTATTAAGTCTTATATAAAATGTTTCTGATAGACAGTCTTTGTGACATTGCTACTGGCTCAAAAGAGAATAGTTCAGTAGTTGCTACAGAATTTATATTCTTACCTTAACAGCCATTACAGTTTTGGTGTAAAATTCCTGTTTTCATGGATTTATCATTTGGCTGTTAAATGTTCCAGGCTGAAGTTTGGCACAAGAGCTCAGCTAGGGATTGTACTTGTTCGATTAATCTGTTATTTCAGAGCTGCCATATAAAAAATAATAATATAAATAATGTAGTATTTTAAATAAGCTTTTTTTCTTTGTTCCTGATATGAATTAATGCCACTTGGTGTATAAAATTTCCGATACAGGTTTTACTGCACCAATACAATAACGCATGGTCCATTATTGTATTTTCAGGACATAGTACATGCATTTCTGTCCCAAAGTATGGACCAAAATAGTCTGGGGCCACTTCTGTGTGATGTTAAGGTAACTTTGTGTGGGTTGTGTGATGAAAAGCTGTTGTGAAGTTGACAGTCATGGGAAGGTGATTCTAGGTGCTTGAGAGTCTTCAGATGGCAGGGACTTCAAGAAGCTTGCGCACTAACTTGACAGCTTTAAGACTGTGGCCGAGATCAGGGTTTATGTTGCTAACCTCACATTTCTGTAGATTTTTGCAGCCACAGGCCAGTGTCAGGCACTCAGTATAGCTGCTCCACCACTAAGTGGCTTAAAACTTGTCAGTGTGCAAAAGCAGATTAGAATTGTTCTTAATTTACTTTTTTTTTTCCATCTTCTCTGAGTTTCACTTCCTGCTTTTTAACAACAACAGAAAACTGGAAACAGTATCTGGAGTGCAGAAAATGGTTGCAAATCCAAAGCATTTGGATCATAGACTTGTAAGCTTAAAAACAAACAAACAAAAAAACCCCCACAAGATACCAAAACCTTATTCCTGTTGAAATAGTTCTTTCTTAACACACATTTTATTCTAAACACAATGTCAACGATGTATGCTTGTCATGGAAGGCTATAGTCTGGAATCCTGGCTCTGGGACTGGCAGGATCCATCGAAACAGTGTGTGCCCAGGCTCTTGTGGTATATGTGATGTGCAGTACTGGAGCTGCTTACAAACCCAGCACCACACAGGGACAACAGCCTGTCACCTTCTCTTTTTTGTCCTTGGGCTACTGCAGTATTAGAGCAAAGGAGGTGTTGTTTTTGTCTGTATCTGTAGAGATAATTACAAATCTAAACTATATATGTTAATGCTTCACATACTTAAGTAGTTGTTTATGAATATGGATTAGCCCAGCCAGTGCATACTAACAATGACAAATATCTTGTGTTGTTCAGCATCGTTTATCAACAGGTATTCCAAAATTCATTGCAGTTTTAACCTTATGATTTATACAAACTCTGTGATATGCACAGAAGTCACTCTGTAACAAATTGCAGGCAAAACAAAGCAGCAAATTAAGTGTAGAAATTAATGTATTCAAGCACAGTAACAAGGTCATCTTGAAAGCAATACAGTTCAGGGAGAAGAGTTGCCCACATTAGAATTTGGCATCTCTGGACTATCATCTTTTCATAGCAAGTTAATAATAGTAATAATGCTCTGAGGTTTTAATGGCTACAAACAGTCCAACAATGTTAGTTTCCAATCCCGTGGGAGCATTGCATTCCAGCTATGGTTATATGGTACACTGGTATGAGCTTGGCCTTGCTACTCTGCTAGAGTTTGGTCAGCTTTGTATGACTGGTGTTCTTTTCAGGGCATGCTCTGTCTGCTGAGCTGTGTAATCAAGTTTAACCTATTGAATGCAATTGGTCTGCAAGAGGTGTGCAACAGAGGATAGTGCATCCCTCTAACAATAGTCACCCATTGCTTTGCCAGTATAACTTTCACATGTACTTCTGTTAGAGGCCTGCCACTTGTGTACAGACCCACTTATGAGTCCTGACATGATCACAGCTGGAGATAGTATGGCTGCAGGCATTATGCATTTTCATGTGCTCTGAGTACTGTTTCAGGATGAGAAAGAGTGATTACAGTTTTTGACATATTGAGGAAAAAATGAGGAAGTCACATGGACTGCAATTTAAAAACACAGATTAATAACAAATAATAATAGCTGTGAGTGTAAAATATTTTCTGGACAGACACCAACACTTTCAGACTTTGAAATTCTTTTATTAAATGTAGTAATTGTGCTTCTATGAGAAGTATCACAATTATTCTGCATTTTTGCCAAGCTTCTTGATCTGAGAACTATCAAAAGTGTCTTGTCAGATTCATTTGTACATTCCAGAACAGGAGACATTAACAGTCAGGAGATAGACTATGTATGTTATAATAACAATGAACTCTATCCTTAATATTTTTCATTAATATCTCTCAAGTAAATATGCAAAAGGTATAGAGCGCAGCAACAACAGAACAAATATGTGGAGCTAAAGAATGCATTACAATGTTTGACTCATAGTTGATTGTATGGTTATAGGATTGGGTAAGAGAAGACCACGCTCATGTTGATCTCAGAAACAAAAGGAAACATGGGGCAAAGATATGTAAAGGGCCTGGACACAAGTCAGGTTGGGTTTGTGTGACATTCATTGTATTTGCATAAACCTAATAAGCCATTCTAAGACATTCTGGACAAAAGTAAATAAATCCATTTAGCACTGGCCTGCATAGACATACTGGCCCTGGTCTTAAGACTTAGTTCTGGATTTTCTAAAGTACATTCTATTTCCTTAGTATAGGCATGTCTTAAAATGATTTCTTGGCTAGGTCTTCTATCAGCTGTGAGCAGCAAGGGATTGAGGGGGAAGGAGACTTAGCTATGTTGTGTCACATGGAACAGGTAGCAGTTACTGTGGTATATGAAACATGGAAGTTTAGCAGGGTAAAGGTTACAACTAGGGAAGACAAAGTAGGTAATTTTGCTTTACATTTAGAAGGAGAAAAAAATTCTTAAGGCATGTTGATATTTTAAGATTCAGATAGCAAGTGTGGTTACTGCACATTAAGTATAATGTAATCTGTAGAGTTGGGACTAGGAGATTCTATAAAGTGGTATATTATAAGTTTCTGTCGGAGAACAAATGAGGTCATAAATTAGTGGCAAATGGCAGAATTTAGCTAATTAGAATTTATGATGGTATAGGAGATGCTTTGTGCTACTAAGAAATATCAGACTAACTTGTGTTAAATACAAACTGTATTTAATAACGATTCAGGATTTTGACCCAGTAGTTTCTCCTTGATGCAGTGTTACAAGACTGTGCTATTAGAAATTTCTCTATATTCCTATAATGCCAGCTGATGTTGTTCTACTCTCTCATATAATACTCTGCTCAGTAATACCATCACAGGGAGAGGTGGGCTTGCAAGCATTTGCTTTCTTATTCTGAGCTGCATAATAGGGCAGATTTGATTTTCTAAGAGGTATTCAAAGCCTTTTGCCCTCTCCTTTTCTTGTTAGAAAATACTGAAGGTGAAGCTCTTTCCTCCAGAGCAATGCTTTAAAAGATCGTATTATATAGGAAATGGAAGTTTGTGCCAAATACTGAATGTTTCCGAATGCCTGGATACTTATGTCTCAGTTTATTCCCTGGTGCCAGCTCCATGATTCAGTGCTGTTCTGAGCAGTTCTTGTTCATTTTTTCCATTCCTTCCATTGAGGTTGTTTATGTTTGGGCTCCTTGGTTTTGCAGGGAGATGCAGCCTTCTTTTCTGCCTTAGGTTAACAAGTATGCAAGGAGTATAGCAGTAGGGCTATTGTCTCTCCTTTGCCATTGCTCTGAGGATGACATAAAGAAACAGTGATGAAAACCTAAATACTGGAAAAACACTTGTAATGTTTTAGAGAAAAATTAAGGCCTTTTACCTGACATGAGAAATTTAGAAACTGTCTTCCAGGTATGGACATTAGAGAGCTGGTGATAATTTTTTAAGTTGAACCAAGTCAATATATCTGGAAAAGTAATCAGCTGCAGTAGTATGCATGTCTTTCCAGAAGAACAAATGTATACTGGCTGCAGCCAAGGACTGTAAGGTACCTTTGTGGAAAATAATTTTCTAAACGTTTGGCTTTTTTCTTCCCTTGCTACATCCTAGCAGCTCTCTATTGAAATTCTAAACAGAGCATTTGCCCTTGCAAGTGATTTTTTTCCTTGTATGTGTCCAATGCAAAAGAAAATTGTATCAGCAATAGTTGAAATATTTGATTTGTAAGTGAAAGGTTAATTGTTACTTGCAACTCAGTAGGAGTAGGTTGCTGCTATGATCTTGTGCTCTGTGTCTTAACAGAGTCACATACTCATTGTTACGTTTGCAGGTCCAAGTCATTGTTAGTCATTGCTGCTTCTTCCACTTGAGTTTGTTCCAGATCTGTCTGTGTGAGGTATATTGGTATGAATACTGGCTGGTCCTGTGTGAGCACTGTTCCTACAGATTCAGAACACAATTCCACTACCAGTCCCCTAGTTGGTTAGTAACTGAATTGAGTCAGGTGTTTTGGTAGAAACACCAGCTTTGTTTTAATTTTGTCAAGTTTTGGTGCATCTCCTCCAGATCCACTTTCAATGATTGCAGTAATTGAGCCAACCTTGGTAAAAGAATTTCCCCAGGTTTAATTGTCCTGTGAATGAATCTTGGAATTTTTGGTAAGGCAAATGATTTATTTGAGACTGCTCTCATTATCATAAAGTGTTGTCCGTCTGTTGAAGGTCACAAAAGCCTCAGGCAGTGTAGGCTGAAGCCTTAAACTCTTTGTGAAAACTTCCCACTGTCAGGCTTACTGAATTTGTGTGCTGAACTGGTAGAGGCACAAATTGTGATCCAGAAGCCACGATGCGTGAGATCTGCCTTTTTTCAAGCAAGGTTGAAGCATAAGCAGAGAAAACTCAGGGCAATCTTTAAAAGCCTGTTTGTATTATTCTGGAAAGGTTTTGGTACTAAAACAATGCTGAGTGGAAATTGACTGAAGAATGAGGATGGAAAAGATAGTGGATTTTTCAGTTGTTTTAAATATCAATAATTTTTTTATCTTTGGAAGGAAAGACCTTATTTTATCATTGCTTGTGTACACTGATACCTGAAAGAGAAGTAGCAAGATAAGAAAACTGAGATGAATGAATTGGTATCTGTCCAGATAAAAACCCATCATAAATCTCAAAACATACATAGTGTTGTATCGTATTTCAGTCATTTTCATGAATAAAGAATGTAGTATCACCATTTCTATCTTCCTAGAAATAAAGCACTGCTGTCGTTTGCTTTGGTGGTGGAAGCTAATTCTCCTGCAGGCAGTGAATAGAACAAAACGGAAATCGTGAAATGTAGTTTTCAAGTGAACTGGATGCTTTCCAGGTTTCTTTAATACAGCTGAAGTGAAGACTCTGTAGGACACCACTGAGTCTCTCAGCAAGAGAATTCTAATGGAGCCTGAGATTGTGAGCTTTCTGTTCAGGCAGAACAGAGCAACTTTTCAAAGGTTGTCAAGGATGAAACTTAATTGGGTGCTGCAAGAGACCAGGAAATAATCATTCAAACTGCCTGACATCTACCTCCTAGAAATATAAAGGCATTAAAGGCTGGATGTCCTGTGTATAATCATAGAGCACTGAGGAAACTTGTGTGAAATCTAGACCAAGAAGAAAATCTAGATATCACTACATTCCCTGCCTATATGGTTATATAGATATTGGATGTGAATGACACTGTGGTAAGCGCTAGAAAAGTCAAACCAGAAAAAATTAAATCCCCAAATGTTACAAGACAGCCAGAGACCATTCTGGACATATGAGAATGTACTATGAGTTTTCAAAGAGCTAACTTTTACACCATAGCAGCTAGTGTCAGATAAGCAAGTAATGCTGGTACTGCAAGATGGTTTAATGTACAGAAATACAGAACACTGCTACAGCTTCTGCAGAAGCAGATGTCTCTTGCCTATAAACATAGGCAAGATTTTCTTCCAAAAAAACCCACCAAAACCCCACCAAAACTGAACGAAAAAGCAGGAATACAGACCAGTTTCCCAACATCAAATGGAACTTTTTCATCTGTGAAAAGTGCAACCACCAAATTATTCTTGCTCGCTTACTGATCCAGCTGGTTTCCTCCCACACGTCATCAAATCCTTTTATAGATTTCATTAGCCCAGCGTCTCCTTTAACAATGTCAGACTCGTTTTCTGTGCGAAGAAAATACAAATGAATATTAATACATTCTTTTGTTTTACTCTTCTAACTTAGAGCTACAGCTGATGCAAATTTTGTTCACTGTGCTTGTATTGTATTGGAAGCTAAAGGACAACAGTTTTTCCATAGACTTTAATAACAGTAATTTAAAAGCAAAGTTAAGGTAAGGTAGGTTCTGCATGTTCATGTGGAACAGCTCTGTGTTTGCAAACAGAAGATGATCCTAAATAAAAACTCTTTTCAAAATATATACAAAATTATGATTCTTTTATACACCAGAAGTTAAATCTGCAAAGAATCCTATTGATAGATAACTGAATGGCATCCTAGTTCTTTTCCCATACAGGAAATGAGAAGAAAATCTTCAGCCAACACTAGGTAATGCTATCCCTTACAGCTTTCTTTTGTCATAGCAGTATGCAAAATATTTCAATGCATCACACATACGATTTTGCCTTAGTTAAAGCAGAAAAAAATCAAACAAGAGCCAACTGCTCCCAGCAAGGAAAATATCTCACTAATTTTCCATGCAGTTGATTCGGTGTTCTTCAGTAACTTTTGATTCATTTTCTTTACAAAACAAAGAACCCCATTCATCTGTGTAGCATTTTTGGTATCATATGTGCTGTTGATATATGACAGTTACAGCTGAAAGTACAAAGGCAGCTTATATTATGGGTCCTTTTGTAACAAGAGAAGTGAAATAAAGTTGCTGTGCTCTGATACACTATTTTATCCAATGCATCTTCACTATTAATCACTATTAATTCCCAATGCATCTGAAGAACCTGAGTTGGTAGGTCACTTAAAGTGCTCTGGAGCAGTCAGGGACACAGGAGAAAAAAGAGCATGTTGTAATTTAGTCGTGGAGAAAAGGATTTGTTAAACTTAATGGTTCATTCTTTTTCCTATTTTGATTAAAGGAGGGAAACATTGCTGGACTGAATTGCACTTCATTTCTCTCATCAGCCCCATCCTAGAAGACATGTTTGCCTGTTTTACTTCTGTGTGGTTTGTGCCATGTTAATTTGGTGTCCTTTGCTTCTGCCCTGTCCTTTTCAATTCTGCTGGATAATCTTTTCTGTCTAGAGTAACCAGATACTTCAATCCCATGCTTCAAACTTAATATGGCTGTCACAATCTGATTTATTCTTAAAGCACCAATTAATTCTTTAATGGAGGTGTACCCCAAAGTAATGTATCTGTAGAAAATTAAGTTTATGGTGGGAAAGTTCTGCCCACAGATATAGAAAGCTTTTGTGAGGATTAGTTCTCAGTTATTAACAGTGCTGTAAATTTGGAAAGATTATACTGAAGCTTTCTCCATTTAGGGTGGTTTTAAGTATCAGGTAACATCTGTCATAAATTTATGCCACAAGTTCACTTCATTTGGTCTAAATGAATTTCACTTTGGTTAGGCTTAAATTAATTAGGGACAGCATTAAGCGGTGGATACACATAAACTTAGTAAACAGCTCCAGCATTTCAAGATAGTATTTCTTATACAGTGCTGAATGTTCAGTCCACAGCTCTACCAGCAGACCAGAATATGTGAGCATTTACTAATCCACTTCAGCATGAAGCACAGAGGCTTAGCTCAGGATCTGCACAGATCTACTACAGGGTTTTCTTTCGTCTCACATTACATATTTACTGAAGTTAGACTGAACAACAAGTTGTTCTGTCTTCACAAAGAATATGAAGATAGCTGAAAGAAGAATTTGATTAAATTCTTTTTATTTGCTACTGAATCCAGCCTGAAGTTCGCACTCCTGGCTTCAAGTAAGAACTTTTTTCTTTTTTTATAACACATATATTGGCTCCACAGAGTGCATATTGGGTGGCATATTTGGCAGGTTTGCGATCAATCTTGTTCTGGAAAGCTGTATTATTTTACACTATTAGATTATTTTAAAAGCATCCTGCCAAGAGAGTATGTAGCAAGAAGATCATTCAGTTATCCTGATGAAAAACATTTGCAGATGTCATTTAAAACCTGTATGCAAAAGCCATTTCCTTTCTTTCTGTTTCTATAGTTGGAGTTTTCCTTCTCCATGTACATGCACTTCCACAGAAAACTGAAGAACTACAACTAGACCATGTTTTCCCAATTGGGTTGGAGTCAGAGCAGAGCCCTTGCTTCAGCTCAGCACTCTGCTGTGGTGTGCTAGGATCACATCAGCAGCCTGGGGG
>JBCJKH010078080.1:617-13535 GCA_039877255.1 Loriculus beryllinus
ATATCCATAATTTCCACCAGGCACTTGTAAAGTTGCTTGGAATCTGAACTAACAGCTAGTATAATATTTGCACTGACAACTCCATCAGGGCTTGAATACATTGGCCAAGATTCATGCAGCTGAACATAGGCACATGTCTGAAGCTCTTAATTTGCCAGCATGGCAACTGCAGTCTGTCTCTCCAGAGATGGAGAGAAGTTCAATCTACTGTGGATAAAGTAAAGCTTTTTTCTCTTCAATGACTCTGACAGCATTAGGATGCGAATAGGGATTTCAGCTGGGTAGGACAGATATGATGCATTGAGTCTGGTTAGTTTGTAGTCACTGTGTTCTTCTTTTTATACTTTCATGCTTGCTCCAAACTGGTGTTTAAACCCAGCACTCATATGTGGTGGCATTTCAGACTCTTAAACACCTGTTTAAGGGTATTTAAAGGAAAAAAAACCCAGTAAGTGTTAAACTTCATGAGCCCCTTGAAATACCTCAGGCTTTACTGAAATAAGTCAGTTTAAAAAGTCCATTATGCTATGATGTAAACAACATATTCTACAATGTAAGCCAGCTTCGAATACTTCAAACATTAAATGAAGAACCAGTCTGTACTTTTCCTTGCTTTACAGCTCCCACTTTCAGACAGAAAACATATCAAGACATATGCTGTATTTGTAATTTTTGTCGCCCAGTAGGAATGTGCATCTGTGCTGTAGATCAGCAAATGCTGCATGTCATAGGCAAAGTTTAAAACCAAAATTCACAGTGAAGTTAATTGTTTACCTATAAAAAAAAGTGTATTTGAACCTATTGACAAGTTAGCATGGGAATTCTTTACAGATGCTTTACTTGGTTAGTTCACGTATTTGGGACAGATCAGATAGATTACGAATTATTTATTCTACAGCTCTGAGATTAGTTTGATTTAGTGTGAACTTCCTAGAACAAATGTGTTACAGAATAACATAAACACAGAATTCACAGAGGATGTCAACGTGACATCAGAGGTTTACAGCAGTGTCCTTATCCGCTTTTACTAGTAACAGATATCAACAGATTTTACTTTTCTTTCTGCCTGAGGACATATATGTGTATAATAAGCAAAACAAATTCACAGCATTATTTTAAGATAAGTATAAAGGAGGCAGGCATGGCCATATAGCTATTTTTCATAATTTTTTAACCCAGATAACTAGCATTGATCTGTGTAGTTTTTTTTAGTGTGTAGTGCAATGAAAGGGGCTCAAAGGTGAAGGAGCTACAGGTGCTAAAGGAATGGAATCTCACAGTGCAATTAACCTCACCTAATCTTAGCGTTTGGAAGGGTAGTTATATGTCTACTGCAAGGCTGCAGTTTTGGCTGTTCCTAACAGGATGGGATGATAGGATGGCTTCTAGGAGTTGTCTGTCTCTCTGCCTTGGTGGACAGGTGCTTAGATGACTAGATTACTTTTTGTATGCCTAATATTTGTGCAACCATGACACATTTTATCTGTGATATTTTATCTGCAGCATTTTGATTTCGTTGCTGTTTCATTAACCATTTTATCAGCTGAGGACCTGATGCTTAGTCTGAAGCTCTAGTACCATGAGTGTTAGTGGTACGAATATGGCTCATCTAGTGGAAGGAAAGAGCAGTCCTAGCTAAATCCATTGACTATAACATGGCATTAAGATGTTCCCTTTAGTGTAGCTGTTTCAATACAAGCTGTTCAGTTTAGTAGCTGGCTTATTTTTCAGAAATCTTCCAAGTTTGCCAGAAGTTATGTCCATGGAAGCTCACAGAATGTAAAACATGACAATATCCATTTAATTAATTGCCATATGGCATTCATCTTTCTACCTGAACTAGGCAGAACATAACATTTAAAATATGTAAGTCTGGATGGTGAATTGCACTTAAACCTCCAGGTTCCTTCTAAGGGAGCCAAAACAAAACCCAAACTTTGCAATTCCAGTATTTCACCAGTGAATGAAAACTCTCATTTCCCAAAAAATACAGAATGCGTAGTAATCAAATTTGACAACTCTATAAAGCTGTATGGTACCAAAACCTCATTATTTCAGCTGCCCTAGATAAAAACCTTTTTAACTCAAGCA
The DNA here is from genome assembly GCA_039877255.1 of Loriculus beryllinus. Lineage (NCBI taxonomy): Eukaryota > Metazoa > Chordata > Aves > Psittaciformes > Psittacidae > Loriculus > Loriculus beryllinus. The sequence continues at coordinate 2,709 of JBCJKH010078080.1, forward strand.
AGATTCCAAGACTAACATGTTTAATGCAATAATAAAAAATCATGTGAGAAGGCTTTTACTAATGTAGCATTCCAATGATCTGCTAAAATATAAAAGCAATCAGGAGAAAAATCACTGGTTAAGCAGTTAAATTAACATTTCATTATTTTTAATTGACTGAAATAGCACTACACTATGTGCAGTATTTTATGCAATTTCAATAAAGGCAAATCAACTGTAACTAATTTGAATGCTTTATTAAAGCATACTTCAACCTTCAAGTGTGAATTATTGTGAATAATTAAGAGTATTACTGTACCATATAGCTTGGCAAATTGAGCTACTACAGTGTGCCAGAGATCAGTGAAGTATTAATAAAATAATTGTTCCCTCTTTAGCATCCCAATAGATATAAATGTATGTTTTAACACTCTGTATTTCTGCTGACTGCCTGGGTAATATTTCTGGTGCTTTGTGACTTTACAATTTTAGTCAACTGGATACACTGCAAAAATTTGAGTACATCTGACTTTATAGGGCATGAGAACTCTATCAGGAAATCACTGGGGTAAGTATTTCAAAGACTTCAGAAGGTAACCAACTTATATTATAAACATAAGATAGTAATATTTCATTAGTAATTTAATTTCTTTTCCTTTAGAGTCAAACTGATGTTGGCATACATGAAGACAGTATTCATTGCCTTTTCAAAGATTACTACGTGAACATCTTATTGCAATGGAGTATTACTCTGTGGCTGATGATCATTGTATATTAAATAGATTTATATAATTTATATTCAGGTTTGGGTTTTTTACTTTTCTCAGGGAACATCCTAGATGGGGAGCATCCAACACAGCCTTGGCTAGGTGGCTTCCACCAGCCTACGAAGATGGGCTCAGCCAACCTCGAGGATGGGATCCCAGCATCCGATACAACGGAGTCCAGCTACCCTTGGTTAGAAAATACACCATGAGATTATTTGAAACACTCTGGGCTTTAAGCATACCTGCCACCATGGGGGAGTGCAAGGAGGCAAAGATTGCCTTGGGGGGCAGCTCTGCCAAAAAAGGAATGTAGTGGAGAGCAGGTGAGGCATGAGCCTTCTGGTTTGCCCCAGACGTAAGGCAGCTGGCAAACCTGGGGAGGTGATTGTTCAGTCTAGAGAAAAGGCAGTGCAAGGGGGATGTAATCACAGCCGTCCCATGCTGAAAAGGGTGTTACAGAGAAGAGGGAGGTCTTCAGAGGGGTGCACGCCAACATGTCAAGAGGCAATGGTCACAAGTTACTCCAGGGGAAATTTTGTCTGATACAAGAAAAAACAAAATTGTTGTGAGAGTAATCAAATGTTGGAATAGGCTGCCTAGACAGCTGCTGGGATACCCCTTATGGGAAATACCCAAGACCTGGCTTGCTGGGGCTCTGAAAATGTAATCTCCGCTTTCAATAGAAAGCTGCACCATGAGGTCTCCAGAGTTTCCTTCCAGTCTAGACTTTCCAGAGATCTTATGATTCTTCGTTTTAATAATGGTGCTTTTATTCAGGGAAGAAGGATGGGCAAAATAGGGTTGGGTGTTTGATAAATAAATATAAAGCAGATAGGCATGCTAGCATGCATATATATGTACACATGTATACCATCTCTCCTAGGTTAGCGTACCCTAACTTAACAAGTATTACTGTCAAAGTATAACATATTTTTTTACGTTGTTTTCACCCACATTCTCAGGCTAAGAAATCATTGCAATATTTATGGATTTTAGAAGCTCGTATACTTAAAAAGTAGGAGAACTGCAACAGAGGAAACTTTGAACAAAAAATATTTGCAGAGAGGACTGGGTGAAAAGTTCCCCACTGCAGTGTACAGTGATTTAGGATGGATTTTCTATTTCTAGTTTGTCATCATGGCTTTAAAACCTGACTTTTAATAGACTCAGAGTTTTGTTATTTTAACCACCATATGTTTAATAAAGGATAAGCAAGAGAATTTAGTGTTAATGTCACCTGCAACTCATGATACTAATTAAATAAGTGTTTCTAAGCTGCAAAATTTAGCACTTAAAGATGAAAGCCTGACATTTACACACATAAATTTCCAGTAGATTGTAAAAGCTCTCTTTTTCTAAATTTGTTAAGGTACATACTTATGAAGTAAAGCACACTAAAACAAAATTGCATGACCATAGCAAATCTAATGACATCTGACCATCAGCAAAGTTCTCTGCTTTATTTTGAAGTAAGATAGGATAAAACTAATGTAATAGATGGTTTTCATAGAATCATAGAGTAGTTAGGGTTGGAAAGGACCTTAAGATCATCTAGTTCCAGCCTCCCAGACAGGAGGGACACCTCACACTAAACCATGCCACACAAGGCTTCGTCCAACCTGGCCCTGAACACTGCCAGGGATGGAGCATTCACAACCTCCCTGGGCAACTGAAATCAGTGCCTCACCACCCTAACTGTAAAGAACTTCTTCCTTATATCTAATATAAACCTCTCCTGTTTAAGTTTGAACCCGTTACTCCTTGTTCTGTCACTAGAGTCCCTCATGAAGAGACCCTCCCTAGCATCCCTAGAGGCTCCCTTCAGATACTGGAAGGCTGCTATGGGGTCTCCACGCAGCCTTCTCTTCTCCAGGATGAACAGCCCCAACTTTCTCAGCCTGTCTTTGTACGGGAGATGCTCCAATTCCCTGATCATCCTCGTGGCCCTCCTCCGGACTTGCTCCAACATTTCTATGTCTTTTTTATGTTGAGGACACCAGAACTGCACACAATACTCCAAGTGAGGGCTCCTGAGAGCAGAGGGGCAGGATCACCTCCTTCGACCTGCTGGTCATTTATATAATTGTCTTTTGTTGTACTTTTATCTAGCCAAATATATCCTTTGAGAAGCAACATGAAAATGATAAGAAGGTGAGAGATAAGTGTGAGGATTACTATAAAGCAATATTAGAACACAGTGTAGCTGTGCAAGTTAATGGCAAGAAGAAAATCTTACTAACTGCAAGAAGAAAAGTTTGTGCTTTGTGGTCACCAAAGACATTAAAATACTGATATAGACTTTTATATATATATCACTGCTCTTGACTATTTCAATATAAAGCCTGATGTTCCTAACAAGTACCATATTACCTCTTGTCCCTGCCAATTCTGTTTAACAGCACCTCCCTTATACATTCATTATATAGCCCTTGCATTCGTTGCACGCTCTTTGACTCTATTTTATGTGCTATCTCCCAGTTGCTTGACTTCTAAGGCAGCTGCTGTATGCAAGGAAATATTTTGCATCATGGGAGAGGAATCTATGAATAATATTTCCCTAATCATTGCAAACCGACTCCTGAATTTGCTTTAATGGTTTTGCGTGGTTACTAGTATAGGCCGGACATGTAGCATAGATTCCTCCATATGTTCCCCCTCAGATCATCTGTATCTCTATTCAGCTTTCACAGAAGTGTCTCAGAAATATGTTTTGGCTTCTCCCTGCCAGGGAAAACGAAGCAGAGCTCTCAGCTACCATGTATTTGCAACCTGCTTGTCTCCTGCGCTGCATAAGCTGCTCCATTTAAGTACGGAGCAGCCCAGAGCCTCTGTGTATCCACGGTGATTTGAGGTTGCTCGGCAAAGAGAATCCATTTGTTAAAGGAGCAGAAAAAAGAACAAAAAGAAAGAAAATTTGGGCAGTCTAAAAGAAATGTGTGGTTTTTAAAATTCTCTGGAAAGGAACAGATCAAAGATATACTGCTTGTTTGGAATATATATAGAAAAACTCAGCTGAAACATCTTTGAACCTCCTTGTGGTACTGATATTTCAGCTTCTGAACAAAAATAAAAGTCTTTCAGAGGTTGGGGTTATTCTCATTGTTGGGCTTTTTTTCAGTCAGTTTTGTCTTGGGGCAAAACATTAAAAGTACTCTACAATATAAAATATTCTAGAAGTAAATACTGATTGGCACCCAAGGTAAATTAGTTCTCTTCCCAGGTTCGTGAAGTGACAAAAACAATTATTCATGCGTCTAATGAGGCTGTTACTGAAGACAACGTGTATTCTGATATTCTTATGGTATGGGGACAGTACATAGACCATGACATTGCATTCACACCCCAAAGCACAAGCAGAACCACCTTCCTAAATGGAATGGAATGCCAGACGACATGTGAAAAACAAAACCCATGTATTCCAATAAAGGTAAGATTCTAAATTAATTTCTTCAAGATAAATTTAAGGTTTCAAACAGGTGAGTAAAGTAAAACACATTAGTGGTACACATACACTGAATTAGTTATAAAGGGAATTGGTAGATCATCCAGAAATACCAGAGCAGACAGCGGCAGAAAAATGGAAACCCAACACAGCTATTACATGAAACAGGTAGATACTTAAATTGGTTCATAGAGATAACAAACTATAGCTAACGTACTTAGTAAAATGCCAAATTTTTCTATCTTTCAGGTTTATGTTGCAGAGAAACCTTACTACTTCCCTACAACGTTATTGTTCTCATGCTTTAAGGCTTTGAGTTCTACTGGAGATAATAGGGAAGTAGTCATAAATAATTCTGTTTTTAAATTACCAGCCAGATAAAGTGAAAGGATCTTAACTTTACTCAGTGAAAGGAAAGACATTTCCATCAGCTGACACAAACTTTTAGAGAGAGCTATCTTTTCAACATATGTATAAAATGATCTTCGGGGAGTTGCTGAAACTTACCTACATCACCTCTTTGCTTTGAGTGAGTGGAAAACATGAATTCAAAGCTTGTAAGAGGGTTAGAAGAAACATAAATCGGTATAAATATAGGTTCCTGTATTCTTGTCTGATTGATTTAAAAGCATACAGTATTTCACTCAAAAAAATCAGTAGCAATCAGTTGCGTTTTTTTTATGCAGAGTGCAGCCTGTTTGTCTCATGCTACAGGAGACCCTATGTCCATTACAGCCCTTGGACTGATGCTCCTATCTCTATTCAGAGCAACCTGAATTACTTTCCTTAGGGTACAACCTTCATTACTGACCAGTTTCTCTATGCACTAAAGTCAATGTAAGGAATAAGTTTCATCAGAATAGAAAACTTTTTTCCCCTCAGCAACCATAATTGACAACTATGCCACAGTCCCATTTTCTCTTAAGTGCTTCATTCCACTTCCATTAAACACAAAGAAAAATACTTGGCTAACTTTAATGGGAACCAAATCAGGTCCTATGTTGAAAGACGGCTCATATTCATTTCGTAAAAGAATCTAAACCACGGGGAAGGGCAAGTGAAATTAATGACTGCCTGCAATTTTACCTCAGGCAGGTAAAGCTAGTCTCTTTTGAAAGTCTGCAAACAGAACTTCAGAGCATTCAGAAAGAGCACATTGCTGATAATAAGTTAGACACAGCGCATACACTTAGTAAGATACAATCCTGAGAAGCTTACAGATAGTTCAGATAAAAAGATAAAAAAAGGTGAAAAAGAAACACAGCTACAAAAAAGTGAGGTGATTTGTGAAAGGCGACATGTAACAAGACAGGTTACTGTCTCAGCTACAAATGGATCAGTTCGTGTGTGCCAGCAAGGTGAGCTCCTGCCTTTTTCTTATGTTTCAGAAATAGCAGCTCACTGTCAGATGGGGTCATTGACTCTTTTCCTAGCTCCATGTCCACAAATAAAGATTCATGTTTTCCTTATTGGCAAACTTTCATAGACTATAAACTACGTTTTCTTTAATGTCTACAGCAAAAGTTCTTTGACAAGGTCATTTCCTGTAGAACAGGTTCACAGTGGGAAAGATTTTTCTTCAACTGAAATAACAGTTCAGACATTGTGGTACACTGGAACAATTAGTGCCTTCCATTGTTCTACACAGAAAAGACTTTCACCATAAACAGGTTTGACTGTGTACATATAATAACAGGTTATATCAGTGTGCAGCTTTACTAGGAAAACTATTGTGTCCAGAGACAGTTTTAGTGGGACTTTTTTTTCTCTAGAATTATGCAAGTAAAAGAAAGAATTCACATTATTTTTTTAACGAATATTATTTTATATATAATGAATACAATGAATATGCATTTGAATATAATATATATTATATATTGAATATATAATTTTCGATTAAATATTACTCAACAATATTCAATAATATTGAATAATATGTGGGGGGTGGAGGGGAGAAGTGATTCTGTTCCCATTTCAGCAGAAAGGGATTTTTTTTTTCTCACATTTGAATAATAATAAATAAGGAACCTTTCATCTGCACACTCAGTGGCTGGCTGCACACTACTTATCCCATGAAAAAGGAAAGAACTGCATTATGCAGGTCTGCCAGTCTCTTAATGTTCATTACTGCTGTTTTTCTCCACTGGGGCACAGAATGGTTTGAAATGAAATTGCAGAGACAGTTAACTGAAAATTACTCAGTATGAACTTCACTACTGATAAGTTCTGTTGTGTGCCTTGCTGTTTAACAATTTAAAAGTGTCTCATACATTTTTTTCCCAATGATACTTGAAATCTTCCAGACTTCGCTGGTAACTAGGAGCAGGAGACAGTCAAATACATACAGTGCTGTGGCTGTCTAGTACAGGTATTTTTTTGTATGAGATGAGCTTCCTGCTTACTTTACCATTTGAAGCGAAAAAGAAGCTACACTAATAGCAAGAGATTTAATAATAGAGACAAATGTTAAGTAGAAAACACAAGGCAGAGAAATTACTGATTTCAGCAATCAGTGAAAGGAAAAATAAATTACATATTTCCTTCAAAAATAACCTATTTTGATTTGTCCACACCTAGGCAGTGAATAAATACTGGAAGAATTTCTTCCCCAAACAAAACTTAAAAAAAAATGTTTCTTAAATGTTTCATTAGTATCAATCTCTACTGACATGAATTTTCAGTAGTAAGAAAATTTTACTTGATATAATAAATGAGTTAAAGATGTTATTGTATGAAGCTGTTGAATGCCATTCCAAAGATTCCTTGATATTTTTAACCCTAATTTAATGACTTCTATCTTCACAGCCTGATCTTTAGATTATTTAGAAGAATGAAGAAGAATTTGCACAATTTTTTTCTAACATATGCAGTATTCACTGTCTTTTGTCAAAGAGATTTGAAAAATTAAAAGCAAGTAGATAGAATAAAAAGGGTTACCTCAGGTGTCTGTACAAAACATTTATTTTCTCTAGTTAAATTTTTGAAGTTTTTTTTCTGGGATATTTCAGCAGCTTTTTTAAGTGTTATCTGGCGAATTGATAAGAAAACCCTAGATTTATATTCCTTGAAACTCATGCTCATGTTTGTTATCACCTTTTTGATTGAGGTTAATCTTTTTTAAACTCTTGGAACTGACAGGCAGTTATGGCTCATTGACAGAGTAAATATTTTGGTTTTCATTTGTCAAAAGGTTGAATCATCTCTGCTTAAATCTGAAGGAAAACAATCTCTACAAGTTTAGAATATGTCATTCCAGTAGTTGAAGTCTGAACACCTGAAAGCAAAGGATGAATATTTTTACACAAGCTATAACTCAACATCCACAGCTGTCATTTTCATGTCAGAAAATACTCTTTTTATCAATGCAGGTGACCACCAATGATACATTATCCACAGGGATGGATTGCCTGCCCTTCTACCGCTCATCTGCTGCATGTGGCACTGGTGATCACAGTATTCTCTTTGGAAATTTGTCAGAACTAAATCCAAGACAACAAATCAATGGCTTAACTTCTTTCCTTGATGCTTCTACTGTTTACGGCAGTACCTCTGCTGCTGAAAACAAACTGAGGAATTTAACAAGCAAAGAAGGCCTTCTTAAAGTAAATGATAAATATTACGATAACCATCGGGAATACCTGCCTTTTACAGACCAGATCCCATCACCTTGTGCACAAGATTTGAATGCAAGTGAAGGTGAGAGGATTGAATGCTTTATGGCTGGGGACAGCCGTTCCAATGAGGTTACATCTCTGGCAGCTATGCACACACTATGGCTGAGAGAACACAATCGTATGGCCCGAGTCCTCAAAAACATCAATGGCCACTGGAGTGCTGAGACAGTCTACCAAGAAGCACGAAAAATTATTGGTGCTCTGCATCAGGTTGGCTCCTTATTTGCTTTTCTATTTGCTTACCTACACATTGAAGTAAATGCCATAACTGATATCAAAGCAGAATTGATGACAAAACTTCAAACGTATGTGTGGGGGACTTCTGAGATCATGAAACCTTTTCTTTGCCACCTATTTCTCCGCTTCAAATTTTGAAGTTTGCTCTGTTTCTCACTCTCCTGAATGCAATGTCCTTTACATTACATGTTTACATTAACCATGTCTGCTCCTTTTCTGTATACCTGCTGTTTGCATTAAAATAATGGCACTGACAAGTTAGAAGGGTTGTTAATACTTGTTAGAAGAAAGTACAAATCCAAAAGTGGGTCTCTGGGCATTCATAGATTTCTGATTTATGTCCACTAACATTATGGCTTGAAAGATAACACACTGTGCAAGGCAATCCACTACATGAAACAGGGCTACTCATTATTTCTGCCAGTATCACAGGCTAATGAGATTTGCCTATGGCTCATTAGATATGTGTTTGGGTTATATCTAGCTGGCGTAGAGATATTCATTCAAGGGAGATAATTGGAGTATCTCTATTAATATGATATGCTAACCAGCACACTAATGACAGCTCCAGTTGAAGTTACCTTGAGATTTCCCCTGTAAAATTTTGTCTCAGTTTCTGCACATTTCTAAAATTCTCTCCGGAATGAATACTTTCAAACATAATTTTTGCTTGTGGTTGTGTAATTATAGAGAGTTGAACAAAAAGCCTTCCCTTCTTTGCAGAACAAGAATTTAAAAAATCTCTCTAGACATACTGCTCCTTCTGGAAGCTTTTTTGGCACCATAAATATCTCTAGTGCCAAGCACTTAAAAATAGAAACTTGACAAAGTTACCAAACATGAAAAATGACTGTTGATATCCTGCAGAAAGATGTTTTTTATTGCACTGTGGACATGTTTCACTGATAAGTAGTAGTTTTTACAATCCACAACAGTGGTTAACTCTTCCCTTGTATTATATGGGAATGATACATGCTGAACTCCAAAGTATTAACACTGCAGTCTACAGTGTAAAAATACATACCCTGATTTACCTAGAGTTTTGTGCAAAAAGACATCTTCTCATTGTTTACTAACTGAATTGACACCATCTGCTTGATTTGCTTATTCTTATGTTGACAAGTTAAGTAAAATTAGGATTCATCCTTTTAAGCTATTGGAAAGAAAATAGTTTAAATTTGCTTTCCTTAAAAAAAAAAAAAAAGAAAAGAAAAAAGAAAAAAAAGAAAGAAAGAAAGAAAAAGAAAGTGTCTATGAAACAGGAAAAAAATGTTTAATAGGCCGGCTGCTACAGTCTTAACATTAGAACTTCGTACATGATGATTTGCAGAATGAAATTGCATGCACTCATGCTCTTCCTTCCAGAGACTGTTTACCCTGTTGGGCAATTTGGATTATGAAAGGTGAATAACATGGCACTAGTCAAAGTGAAGCAGAAGTTTTGCAGATCAATCTAAATCAAATTCTCTTTGATTCATCACAGCATCAGAGAACTATGAGAACTAATGAAGTTGCTACCAGTTAATCCCAATTAGAGCTAACAATTGCCTTTATTATTTCTGTGCGGATAGCTGGTTTTTTTTTGTTTCCTTCTACATTTGCTTGTGTTCTCTGAGTGTCTTGCATTCTATTTCTCTGCCATTGTCCTAGGTGTGGGTTGAAAGTAAGTGTCTTCTGAGACATATGTTAACTACAATTATGGGGCTCGGCATGGCTTACTTAGATGAAACTTGTTGTGAAATTAGAATACTAGATAATTCCTCAGAGTTTAAACTCTATAAAATTTTAAAGGATAAATAGATAAACTTTAGATGTTATAAAAGAGTATGTGTTGCACAATCTGATAACTCATGTTTATTGAGTATCACATTATAGATGTAGTACACTGTAGAGTAGTTCAGACTAGTAATAGAACTATAATGTGTTCACTTTTTAATAAAACTTGAGCTCTCATATAATCACCCTTTACATAAAAGTTTAGGACTAAAATAGCTACAGTGAGAATTTCAAACCAACTGTGTGTAGCACTTCAATGAATTAAATATCATTGCTATGTTTTGTTGCTCTCTATTATTTCTGCGATCTTTCCCAAGCAGAGGAGCTTCATTCAACTGGTTCTTCACTACCTTAGTGAGATACTATTCCTTTGCATGGAATTGAGATACTATTCCTTTCTCTGGCCAATGGCAAAAATGAGTTTCACTTTTGATCACTTATTTCTATGATATTTCATGTGTTTTTATATTGTCTCTTCCAGCCTTTAGTTTTCCTTTTTTCATCTGCTGTGCCTCATTCACACTTGCTTCTTAAAATACTAGAGGGGCTTTGACAAGCTAAGACTGCTGAACCCTATGAAAAGAGATATGAATTTCTGTATTTTTTGTGTCAAATTTAAAATAACTTTTCACATGAGCAAGAAATTCTCAAAAATAATCTGAAGTTATGCAACCTATTCCAAATATCTAATTTATGTCTGACTTCTGCTGGAGGAGACCCAGCCTGGAAGCAAACGCAGTCAGGGTGCTTGCTGAGCTTATAAGGACACTTGGGAATCCCTCCTATAATTCTGCCTTCTGAATCAGAGGGAAGTTGCACTTCAGGCTAACAGCCTGTTTAACTTGGAGTATTACCTCCCGTATGAAGATAGGCTGAGAAAGCTGGGGCTGTTCAACCTGGAGAAGCTCCATGGAGATCTCATAGCAGCCTTCCAGTATCTGAAGTGAGCTTA
>JBCJKH010078080.1:16415-30568 GCA_039877255.1 Loriculus beryllinus
TTATAAAAACTACTTTTGAATCTGAAACTAGAACGAATTCTCATCTTGCAAAACCTTTGTGAATGTAGAAAAATCTTAACTTCTCAAATGATAATGTCAGTATGAATATCTAGCAATTATTTTCTTCATATGCTGTATTAAAAAAACTGTAAAAAGAATTCTAACCTATTGTCTTCAAATGTTTTCTTCACTGCATGACCTAACCTGAAAACATAAAGAGGTTTTTACTTCTGCCTTCTAAAAAAAATTGAGCAAATTATTGAGAGGTTTGCTTGTCTCTCTGCTGTGCCTAAAGTAAAGATACAAGTTTTTCATAAGGTAATTTTAAACCAACTAGTTTTTCAATATGCACCATATCAAGCTCAAAGCACATTTGTCTGCACATTTTATTGCATACTATATTGAATCTATAAGGTATTTTATTGAGTTCAATATGTTTCCTATTTATCCCATTACACTTTGAGTTCAGCCATGAGTTATTGAGTTTTGTCATGATTGCTCACATGATTTTTTTCATGCAACTGTAATCCTGTTACCTTACAAAATCATTTGACAGAAGGTGTTTATCAGCGCTTTCATTTTTGAAGTGTGTTTTTTAGGAATCTATAAATTGGCTTGAGTTTAGCATAAGAGGTCCATCAAGGGATTCTGGGCACCATAATTTTAAAGCCTGGTCATTTGAAACATTTAGCAGAGAGGATCTGAGTCAGAAATATATATCTTAAAAACAAATCTCTTCATATCTACAACCATTTTTTAAAGACTTTATAGTAATTCATGCTTTCTTTGCCATTTTAAAGGGCATTACAATTTATGTCATCTCAAAAAAGGCTTTAAATCTCAGCACACTGCCTGTGAGCTGGATTACCCCCATGTATTCTAAGTAGCAACACTTGGTCTACTGTTTATGTTAAGAGCTAACAGAGGCCTGATTGCTACACTATACTGAGCTGTGCCACTGATTTTCTTCTCTCATTTGCCTCCTTATTACAACAATAAGACTGACATTGTTTGCCAGTTTATACTGCTTTTAGTCATGCCAAATACTTGTGTATACATGAGTGAAGAAAAAGGCATTTATCACCCAGGAATCATTACTATGCATCTATAAAAATACTGTATGATAAATGTTTCTTTTTTCTTTTCTTTCAGATTATTACTTTAAGAGATTACATTCCCAAAATCATTGGTCCCGATGCTTTTAATCTGTATATTGGCCCTTATGCAGGTTATGATCCCACATTGAATCCTACAGTTTCCAATGTATTTTCAACAGCTGCCTTTCGTTTTGGTCATGCAACGATCCAACCGATAGTAAGACGATTGAATGCACAGTATTTAGAAGACCCAGAATTCCCAAATCTTCATTTGCATGAAGTTTTCTTTAGTCCTTGGAGGCTCATTAAAGAAGGTATGGTTATATTTAAAATGTTTGTGGCTTTTTTTCCAGAATATTGTACCTTTCTTCAAAATAACTTATCTTGAATTAAGAAGAAGGACATTTATTTAATTGCATCATTTATTTAAATTGTTGAATGGGTTCCAGAGTACTAACATGAACTAGAATGATTATTCTGAGTTAAATAGTTGTCTGAATCAGACAACAGTTACGCTCCAGATTAAACCAGTCTGGCAGAATGAGAATATACTGGTGATTGATGATGAAGATTTTTTTTTTTTTTTTGGTGGATTATTGTATTATCAGATTGCAAATTTTCTTACACATAAAGAAGAAAATGGAGACTTTTCATAACACCATTACTTCTATTTCAACCTGAAAGAGATTTTTCATGTGTTTGAATGTAAAAGCTGTGTGACCAATGTTTAAAAAGCATGGAGACACATGCTTTCACCTGTGTTAAGAAAGTGATAATGGTTTATGTATATGATGTAATGTTATATTACTTTTATGTTTAAAGGAGGCTTGGATCCTTTACTAAGGGGTCTTCTAGCACATTCAGCAAAACTGCAGGTGCAAGATCAGCTGCTGAATGAGGAGTTAACAGAAAAACTGTTTGTGTTGTCCAATAATGGTTCGCTCGATTTATCATCATTAAATTTACAGCGTGGCCGTGATCATGGACTCCCAGGTCTATTGATTTTTCTTTCATTTTCCTCCAACTGATAACTGAATTGTAACTGTTTATATCTGGGATGTAATCCTAAGCTTTTAAATAATAGCTTTGGTAATTAGAAAAGTAACCTCAGTCTCTTTTTAAATATAAGTTGATAATACTCTTAACTTTTATGGAAACAATATTTTCCACAGCATTTTAAATTAAATTAATCTTTTAAATCTGGAATCTAGAAGGACAGTACTAGTGAGTGGACCTGGGTGTGCTCACTGTACGTACCTGAGGCTTGTTCTTGCTGGAAGCAGCTCCAGAGGAGTGGGGTTTCTGCTTGCAGCAGCTACTTGCCATCAGTAGGCTGCCCCCAGCCTGTAGGACAGGACAAATTAGACACAACCTCATTGGCTCTACCAACCATAGGAGGCGTTGAGATGTCTCCATGTAGTCTATGTGGTGTAGATGGCTTAGTTAGGTGTACACCTCATTTTAAGTAATATTACATATTTGTGCCTGGCTTTTTCACTGATTTATTTACTCCAGTCAGCCCAGGACAAGATTGAGCTAACAGGCAGGTATCATTAGCTCAGCAAGCCATGGGTGTACTAGCTTAGAGGAAGACTGATGCAGCTTAGTTTAATTTGATTGCAACAGCTGTTAAAAGAAATACAGTAGGTTTCCAGTTCTGTGTGCTTCTGAGAAGAGAAGCAGCAACCCTCATCATGGCAATCAGGGCCTTTTATTTTTGAAGGTGCCTTGCCCTGTTGCCTGAGAGAATCACTGTTCTGCATGATTAAGAAACAAATATGGTCTGCTCTTCTATTCTTTGAGCCTGACATGTTAGTCATGAAGATAGGACTGGCTGATTGTCAAATGGCATTATGTTTCTGGGTGACAACCCTCTCCATTTCTCCTGTATGACTCCACAGCTAAGAATACACAAGTTGTTGGCCCTGGACAGTAGATATAAGTCTGACTCTGCCTTGGAGTTTAAAGTTCTTGGCTGTCCAAGGGTAGAAATGGAGGCTTGATGTTCCAGACCAGAAGTTAAAGTTTTGTTGGAATGTCAGGGAGTTTAATTGCAATGATGTAAAAGCAAGTAAAAGGGATCTATTTTCCAGACAGCTAGACATGTGCCCTGGAATGTGACATTGCTTAGTAGAGTGCTTTAGTTACTAACTTCGTTGAGGTTATTTCCTGCCCACTCTCAACTAATTCCTGGATTCCTACTTTGGAAATCTCAAGACATAGTGCATTCTCTTGTTATCTATTATCATGTTTTCAATACTAAAACATAAGAGAATTGTTTTAAGCTTTTGTTTACCTTCATGAGAATGATGCAGCAATTCACCTTCTAGTTTCAGATCCTGCCATAATTTCCCTGATCAATTTAACCAACAATAATAGTCTTATTTTTAGACATAAATGCCTATGACTATGGTTAGGGTTGTCAAAATTCAGTGCTTCTAGATTTATTAATTTCATATATCATGCTTAACAGTCAACTCTAATCTTCTTTTCCACAAAATGTTTACAGGTTATAATGACTGGCGAGAATTCTGTGGCTTACCAAAACTAGAAACTCACACTGACCTGAATACAGTAATAACCAATCGAAATGTCACTGAAAAAATCATGGAATTGTACCACAGTCCTAGCAATATTGATGTTTGGCTTGGTGGTCTTGTAGAAGACTTTCTTCCAGGTGCTAGAACTGGTCCCCTATTTGCGTGTATAATTGGAAAGCAAATGAAAGCACTAAGGGATGGTGACCGGTGAGTTCATTCATGCTGTTGAAGCATTTGTGTAAAAAATGCAGAAGCAATGGAGATTTTACAGATATTTGAGGACATTTCCCAGAAAGTAAGACAAAATCTGCTTTAAAAAATTATTTCCTGCTGCTTCCACATTTTTACCTTAGCTCCTTCAGTTTTGTTGGGTGAACTTTTGCTTATTCTTCTTCAGTCTGTGTATAGTCTTAATTGCAGATGACATGGAGTATTTTTCTATAGTACTAAGGTGTCCAACTTTGCATTCCAAGTGGAAATGCAAGTTGCCACCAGAAATTAATTGTGGCAGGGGCAGCTAACTTCTGTGTGGATGGATATACTACTGTGCAGCTTTTAACTATCCAGTCCCTGAGGCCTACACTGGACTCAGGAATTGGAAGAACATAGACATTTTCCATGGCAACCAGAGCAAAGTCAGACAGGATAGGCAAAGAGCTGTAATTCAGGCATCCTAGAGGGAATAATAAAAACACCATGTACCTGTTCTTGTATGAGCTGGGACTGCAGAGTTCTCCCAGAATTGCCTTATGGGACACAGCATAAGATGTCCTTTCACTTAACCCTGCACTACCACCACCTGGATCCTGCTCCAGTACAACCCTCCACACCAGGAAGGAAGGAGAAATGCAGCTTCAGTCACAAAGGGGTTCAAGATGCAGTTTATGTCTTGCTTCTGCTCCTGAAGCAATTATAAAACCAGCTTTTTTTCATTTCCAGCATGTACTTGTGCAGTAATTTTGAATCTCAGGAGAAGACTAATTTTAAAGTGCTCACATCATGTTAGCAGTGGTGTTTCAAATACATCTGGTCCTCACGCTCACCTTTAAGCTCCTCTCATAAGTCACTATTGTGGAAAGAATATATTACGTAAATAAGCATCAGAGGCAGAATTTAAATCTGAACTTTAAAAAATGTTAATTAATTAGCTCACAGGTAAAAGCGATGTTAATCATAAAGTTAATATCTTATTAGCATAGACAACAAACATTCCACTCAGCTGTGTTAAAAATGCAGTTGAAAGTCCTCTGAACTGCATACGTTGCATATTTGACCCTATCTGGGGAAGGATAATCTACCAAGGTCCTTCCAAGCCTTGCTTCCATAATTCTGTACCTCTACTATCCAAGGTCCTTCCAAGACTTACTTCCATTATTCTGTGCCTTATGACACCATATATGTCTTATAATACAACTAACATTAATTAAACAAGTATAATTTCATACATTGTCTCCAAGTTGAGAAAAAGAGAAGTCAAGTAATAAAATAATTCCCCAAGTTTCTACTGTAAAGTCTGTGTCAGCTAACTTAAATGTAAAGTGGTATTCTGTTATTAATAGTAAAGGAACCAAGTTAGAAGTCTGGAACAACATGTTATAGTTGTCGCACAGTAGGTTCAAGAATGAAAAAGTCTGGCATTCATTGCAGTGCCTTGTCTGATACAGTATTATCTACATCTGCACCAGTAACTCTACATGCTTATTAGATACGTTAATTGACATGTCAGTAAGTAGAGATTTCAAAACATCTCTTCTAATGTACTTACCTAAGCCTAGAAGTCAGGACTAAGTAGATTTTTGACTGACTGAACTCCATTCTGATAGATTTAAAATCTTTTGTCCATAACCTGACAGAACATGGAGGGATTTTTTTTTTCCAGTATACTGGAATAAAGTGTTTCTGCTCCATCAGTCTTGATTTTCTTTTTCTATATCTTTCTACTCTGAATCATTTTGTGAACTCAGGATTTGCAATAGTTGGCCAATAATTCTTGAACTGACTTTGTCACTCCAGAATAGGGAAGCTTGATCCTTTTTTTTTTTTCTCGCTTTCATATTTTTACTTTAACACTGTAAAATTCACCTGACACAGATCAATCAGAACAACCTTTGCTAGACTAAAGACCTATTCAATGGGTAGATTAAAAATAATTTTATGCTCAAGACTTCTCAGCAGTATATATAAAACTGAATTTTGTGATGAAAGGAGAATAGGTTTTAATGTGCATGGAAGGGGAAATGACAGGCTTAGGAGAGCTGAGTGGAGCCGAATTTTTAATGGCTTTGGTTATAGGAAAGGGTCTGGGAACAGCCAGTGAGGTTTCCAGATGCTCTTAGAAATCTGGACACCATGTGAAAGTTAGGGATAGCAGGAAGACATCTTTCTTTTTTACCTCTCTTCAGCCCTTCCATCTCTCTTGCATTTCTTGTCAAAGTCCTGCTGAGGTGTGGGACTCCATCCCTGGTTTTGTAGATTTCCTCTCCCTCCAGTGTAGGCAAAATGGGACAGGTTTCACCCCAGATTGTTCTGCTATAGGTAGCCATTTGCCTACAGTTTTTCAAAATTCCCCATCCAATTGCCTTACTTAAATGGCACACTACTCTTGGCAGTAGGGTCCATTGTGACCGGACAAGCCCGCCAGGGCACACCAGAAGCCCTCACGTTGCCCAGAACACAAGCACTATTAGACTTCCCATTTGCACAGAACCATATCAGATGGCTCATAAAAAATGTAACACGCTTCACACATGCCAAGTTTACACAGAGTCCACAGTCAAAACTGCTGTTTGATTCTGATCAGAAAAAAGTAAACACAGGCTTTTCTAGAAAGTCCAGCCATATTCCCCTAGTGCTATGAACTGCTGAGTCCAGTGTTAAACACCCAGTCAATTTGTACAATGTGAACACAGCTCTACTGCTAATAGTCCTAGGACATGTTGCCACAAAGCCTGCCTAGCATTTGGGAAAATCCTAATTGGCCTGAGTACCACATGGAACTATCTTAGCATTTTAGCAGTGCTTAACAGTTTAATGTACTAATGCATATATGCTATCAGATTCTCCAGAAATACTATTTTGTCATTCATGACGTCATGATACTGCTTATCTTCTCTCTTTTTTTTTCTCCCAGTGTTTTCTTTCCTGTTCCTTATATCTTTAAGCATATATGCATTTGTGTGTGCACACACAAATATTATATGTAATATAATAGATACACCTTGGTAGCACCAAGTCATTCTTCTGCTCTGGCACTGCACTCCCAGTCTGACAACATGGAAGAAGTAGCTCCTTTCTGTCCCAGCCAGACCTCTTAGCTTACTTTTTTTTGTATGATCAAAAGCACAATTACTGTCTTGCAATTTTTTGCTATAATTAATCTGCATACCTAAAGCTTTTTTAGCAAATTGCAAACTCCATATTATACAGAGGAGTATTCAGCAATCCCTGTTTTCATAGGAACCGTTCAGTAATGGCAAGCAGAATTCAAAAACTGTTGTATAGGGAAATCTATTATAGCTACTCCTGTAATTCTCCCGTAATTTATGCTTAAAACAACTTATCATTGCATAATGAATGCTGGAGTGCATAAGATAAAGCACCCAGTTCCAAATTTTTCCTTCAGGATTGTAACTTTTGTGGCCCTGTATCATCAATGAAAAACAATTTTGCAAACGTGACTGATTAATAGTTTTAACCAGCTGACTTCTTTAACACGCGCTCTGAATTGGCCAGTAGGTCAGACTTATACTATCCTTTTCATGTCTTTCAAGCTGGGTATTTAAGTCTGCAGATAGTGGTGTTTACTTTTATTATTTTATCCACCTACATTTGCTGTAATTCTTCTTTTTGGCCTTTTACTTAGAATATTGTGAAACTAAGAATAATCAACTCTTTGAATTTGATATTTTCAAAATATTTCTTCCAGATTTTGGTGGGAAAATGATAATGTTTTCACAGAAGCTCAAAAACATGAACTCAAGAAACACTCGTTGTCCCGCGTGATTTGTGATAATACAGGAATTTCTGAAGTGCCAGGAGATGCCTTTCAACTTGGAAAGTTTCCACAGGATTTTAAGCATTGTGCTAATATACCTGGGATGAATTTAGAAGCTTGGAAAGAATTTTATCAGGAAGGTAAAATGTTAATTACCTATGTTTTCTGATGGGAGAGGAATTAGACAACCGACCTTGGTTGTGGCAGGTCTTGAATCACTGGTCTTATGCAGATCTTTGTTATTTCTACCACTTAAAAATGAGATCTAGGTCTTTCTCTCCTCCTTTCTCAGCTTGCTCTGTAATAAGTATAGTGGTTTTCAACTTCATTCTAATAACATGAATGGATTGTGAGATACCCAGACATTATGGCAACTGAGTTCTTACATGAAAGCAAATATGTGCACAACATGCTGTTAGAAGATAATATTAATTTTACAAAGCTTATAAGCCAAACCTGAGGTATTCCTTATAAATTATAATCATTGTATAAATTATTGTCCTGAAATGAGCAATTACATTCTTGATCACCTTAAAGCATATGAGTAATTCAATTTTAATTAATTTGTAACAGTAATGAAGAATCATGTCGACCGTCGTTGCGAGGGTAAAGTGATAATTATTTTGAAGTTTGTAATACAGTCTTTCTATTTGTAGAGGAAATATGTGGAACACCAAAGAGTATAGAAAATGGTGATTTTGTATATTGTTCAGAAACTGGAAAATCTACAGTGACTTATTCGTGTCAATATGGATTTCAATTACAAGGAGAAGAGCAATTAACTTGCACAAGTGAAGGATGGAACTTTGAGGCTCCTATTTGTATAGGTATCTATTTTTTTTTTTTTTTTTTGCTGGTTTTGAATTTTCTAAAAGCTAAAGTCCAGCACAGCTCATCAAAAGTGAATTCCCTCCTTGCAGTCAACTCCCTCCCTCTTGTAGCCAACTTTCAGGTTTTATAGGTACAATAACATGATAATCTGAAGCTCTCCTTGCTCCGGAATTCCTATCTCAGTCTCTACCCATCCTGATTCAGCAATCAAGATGATGATAGGAAAATGTCACTAAAAATTGCCTGATCAAGAAAAATATAGTCTATTAGCAAGCAGTTGGAAAAAAAAGGTAGTAAATCAGAATTAAATATTGCTTCCACCTACATGCAATACATGCAATATAAAAGCAAGACAAATAGTGGCCATCCTGGACACAGCAGACGAAAATCAGTAAAAGTATATTGTCTTACAACTTCATGCACATTTTCAAGATAATGCTTTTGTTATTTTAATTATTCTTTTCTCTTTTCCTTTTTCCTTATTTTTACTGTTGAATAGAAAATTATAGGAAGAAAGAGAATATTGCAAATATTTTGTTACAAGGCCTTCGCTCTTCACAGCTGTGAAGGATTAATTCTTTCTGTTCATATTTTGAAATGTGTGTGCTGTTAATGGTGTGTGTGTGTGTATATGTATATGTATTCATATATACATGCACACTCAGACTGCTCAGGTTTATAAGAACATGAGCAAACGTGAAACCTGAAAAGGCCATATTTAGGAATATATTATGGATGGTGGTAAATTAATTTGAATGCAACTGCTGCAGCTGATCCGCAGTTGTCTGCTTATCAGTATTTCTGTGACAGCAGAATAGAAGGCTATTCATTCTAATTGTATACCTGGTATGAAAAAAATCAAATGAAATTTGCAGCTCTTTCCTTTATCCAAATCCTATTTATCTACTGAATTCCACCCACATAAATACCATATAAAGAAATAAAGCTGTTAAATTAATTATAATTAAATCTTTTCAATAGATTAATGCCCTGGCAGAAAACTGAATAAATAAGTTATATGAACGAATCATTCCTTGTCCTAGTTTCTTTTAGTATGTTCAGTAATGTAAACAAAGGACTGTATATCTGCTATAGGAAAACAAGCTGCTGCATATATTAAATAAACAATGCCTTTATTAAAATAAAGCCATCAAAACCCACTTATGCAGATGCTACTTGAGTTTTACAGCAGAAAGCACTTTGTTCCATGCATGTCTGTGCAATGTGTTCCCATTCTTTTAAATGTTCAGCAAATTAGGAATAAATCAAGCAATATAATAAGGAGAATAGAGCTTGGCATTTTTGCAGATGGTGTCAAAATTATATGCTGCTCTGTAAAAGAGAGAGTGGCCTGCTGGCAAAATCATAGGAATCTGAGAGCTGTTAATTTCTGCTTGCTAACTTTGGCTTTGACAGAAATAATTTTTTTGATTCAAGAAGTCATTCAGAGCTAGACTATGCTACCTTGTTTATATTGTTATCTTATTCTTGATAGATAGCTCTGTTTATTTCGCTTTAATCAAGAACTGCTCTCTTTGAGTCATAGGGTAGGCTGATAAGATCTGACATGTACTATTTAATGACAAAAAAAAGTTTACTAGTTAACTGCATGACTATGGATCTACAAAAGCTGAAATAGCATATTTGAATTACAGTGCAGGCAGAGACTGTGAAGGTTGTCCTTCTCAGATGATGATGAAGCCAATGGGAATTAACACAAAATGTAGTCTTGAAGGGAGTAATACTTATTCAGGAATCTTCATTCAGAACAACAACTTCTTTTCCTGCTTCAGAGAGGTGTTATTAGTATTAGTGTTTCTTAAGTTTAAGATTGTTCCTTAAATGTTTAATCTTTTGGCTGTCTAGCTGATGGCTAGCTTTGGATGCAGATGCTGCTTTGTATTAAAATTTAAGAGAGGATCAGACTAATCCTATTTCCAGTGATAGAATTCCCTAAGTGGTCTATGTGACAACGCTAAACTAAGTCAAAAAGTCATTCCTACAGGGTCTGTTTCTGATACTGATCAAAAGAGCTACTTTGCCTGAAGTAGTAGATCAAACATTGTAGTAGGGAAGGAAAAGAAAGGACTATAACCAAAACCAGAGGACACTGAAAGCTCAGCTTGTTGCTCACAAATGGGCTTGCAGTGCTTCCAGGAGCATGGGTCAGAGACATTAAACAAGCTGTAAAATATTGTATACAACCAATGGGAAAATATCTAAAACAATATTGGACTCTTATCTTTAGCAACTGAATCTGGTCCTGCAAATAAGTATTACACAGAGAGAAGAAAGATGCAGAAATACGGAAAAGACTCCATTCTTTCCTTTACTGAATACTTTCACTCCTGCACTCCACACTGTTTCCCGTTTCATCGCATAATCAGAATGTGAAAGGTTTTGAATGGCCTCAGGAGCAATATGTTTATGTACATTTTCCAATGGATAATTGTTCATCTGCTCAACATTTTGTCAGGATATTGTCATTTCACAGAACTTCTTATATAGCATCTAGAAATAACTGTCTTTGCAGTGATATCACAGATTACTGTTACAAATTTTGTAACCAAAGCTACTCTGAATCCTTGGTCCTCAGGATCATGCCCAGAAGTACATAAAGTTGTGCTAGTGTTATTATTTTCAATATCTCTGTAGAGCAAAGTATGGGGAAAGCTGATAGAGGAACTCAAAGTCTTAGGATATAAACACATGAAAGAAGTGTTCTCAAGCTTACAGTTTGCATTTTTGAAAACTCCACTAATTGCTCCTTGTAGCTTTTGGTGGATTACAAAAAAAATCTTCCTTTCTCATATTTTTCAGCTTAAAAAAAAAAAAAAAATAAAACAAAACCAGAAAACCCCAACAAGCCAACCAAATAAACAAGCAAACAAAAAAAGAAAGAAAACCCCTCACAAATAAACCCCCAAACAAGCCCTACATCCCTCAAACAACCTTTCACTTTGTACTTAGAACAGTAATGATGAGTTTCTTTGTGTCAGTATCTCTGTGTCATTGAAAGCGTACAATACATTTGATTTCTGTGCAAGGTGTGTATGATAAGGTAGTAATCCCTCATTGTAATTTGTAATGACTATTGATCCCTGTGTATTCATTTTGCAGACATCAATGAATGCGAAAATAAAATTAATCCACCATGCTCTCCTTCTGCTAAATGTGTTAACACTAAAGGCAGCTATAAGTGTCTCCGTACTGATCCTTACGAACTGGCAGAAGATGGAAGAACATGCGCTGGTAATGCTTGTGAACCTACTGTCCATTAAAACTTTCTCTATTCTGTTTTATAATGCTGTAAAAATTGTAAAATTGAGATTTATTGAAGAGTTGTTAACACACGTAAAAAACCACACAGTCATGGGCATAAGGATACAGTCAGACTCTGTAAATGAAGATACTGAATAAATAATACAGAAACAGAAGTAAGCTTTTAATTTTCTATTTCTACCATACATAAACTACTAAGTGTGTCCTCATAGTGCATATGAAGAGGGTCAAATCTGTCTCAGTTTGCCCTGGTTAGTATCTAAACTCAGAATCTAAATTTTAATTAAGTTCTGCCTACTACATTCCAAAACTGTTAATCCTTTTAGAGCTGGCATAAATTATGCATCTCGTTTTTCAGCTTTTCAGCATGTGTGAAAGCTGTATTGTACTTTAAGGTTTAGGTGGGGAGTATGAGTGCAGCTACCCACTGATACTGAGCAATACCTGTTCTGGGAAGGAGTGCCTAGATCTGTCAAAAGCCCCATGAAAACCTGCAATCCAAGCTCAAGTGGATGGCTATCTACTCTACCAAAGTACCTAAAGAGAAGCATAGACTATTTAGAGTGCTCAAATCTCACATATTGAGCGCTGCATGCCGTGCAATCCTGAATTGGCTGAATCTCACTGATGGCACATTTCTTGTTTCCTGTTGCAAATACCTTGGTTATGACATGTGGGATTGCACTGACCTTTGTTACTTATTGCACAAAAAAAAAAAAAAAAAAAAAAAACCAAAACCACAAGAGGATAATTGCCCAGAAAAAAAAAAAAAAAAAAAAAAATCTTGTAAACAGACAGACGTCATGACAAATATGATGTACAACCAGTCAGTTTTTCAGTTGTGGTTCAGTACCACATGATCATATCACTCATATGACACCTCATGCCTCAAACAAAGCCTTAAATGAGTCCATGTGAGATTACCAAAGGCCCAAGAGTGAAGGACAGTGGGAGACTGCATTAATACAGCCACACTTATCATCCCTTTAGACAGGCACACCATCAGAAGTACCTTCCCAAGAGTGAATGTCGCCAGAAGGACCTAACTTTCTCTTGCTATAGCATGTGCAAATGCAGATCCTCAGGATCAGCTCTTTCTGGGATAAAACTAAAAAGGAGTGTTGCTACTCATTCAGAATTTCATCTTTTAACATATCAGAAAATTGAAAAAAAAGAAACACCTTCTTTGTAAGTGTTTCTTATCCTTATTTACTGTTTATTCATTTACCCATTCAATCATGGTTTCCTTTATTTACCACTCTAAATCCAGAGATAAAAACCTGCCTTCAGATTAGTTTAAAGAGATTAATTCACTGCTGTTGATCACAACAAAGACAGATTATATGAAGATACTGCACTGGCATGAATGTAAGACAGCTCCAAATATAAGTTCAATTTTATATTTCAAAGGATGAAACAGAAAATGCTTACAATCAGTGCTGTAAGCAATCATTATCACAGACCAAGTCAAATGTGCTTTTCAGAGCTTCATTTGCTTTCTGATAACTCAAGAGAATGGGTGCAGGTACAGTCACCTGGTCCACAGTTGAATGTCTGGCATATAAATTTAACACCTTCCTTAAGACCTCAGTTGCTAGAGGAGTTTGTCATCTCCATGAGCCCATCCTTGCATGCTACAGTAAGATTTGGGTTTTGGGGTGTCTAAAGTCAGTCTTAATAGTTTCTGGTATGTGACACACATTGCTCTTGCAGCTTAAAGCTATGGAAGGAAATGTCCATTGACAAATGACTATCAAAATTTGACAAGTTATTACCTTGGTCTCCCTTGCATTCTTTTACAGAAATAGTGAGACTTGCTTTACAGTATCTGTGTCATAATGGCATTTTAAACTGGTTGGTCAATTTGAAATTGACCAACAACTCTTAAGTTACTGCAAAGTGTCAGCCATTACTATTAGTTAGAATTTATGTTGACAAAACTTCTAAAAGACATCACCCTCTTCTTAGATTCAAGAACACAATTGCAGCTATTCTTTACATCTACCTCTTTACCCCCTCACTAGGAGCCCCTACCCAAAATACCATGTGTGAGAGGCAATCTTTGAAGATCAAATCTTCTAAAAAAGTGATGTCTGAGGCATACATACTGAAGGATTAATGCTAAGCCCAAGTTTCAGTGTTATCATTATGTGAACTGTTACCCAGGTATGCATTCCTAGTAAAAAAGGAGGAGGAATGAGAAGTCTGTGTGCAGTTATGAGCCTATGATGTCACTGGGATCACAGAAACATGGTGGGATAGCTCACACAGCTGAAGGATTGGCTGGGGAAAAGACAGGGTGGAGCATGTCACACTTTTTGTGAGAGAGCAGAAGTGGGGTCCTGCTTTGGGATGGGTCAGGAGTCAGTGGAGAAGCTACAGGTCAAGATCAGTGAGCAGAGAGATCGG
>JBCJKH010078087.1:0-18591 GCA_039877255.1 Loriculus beryllinus
CTTGCTCCAAGGCAGTGTTGTGATAAGGCATTAGGGAGATACACATATTGCCCAACTTGCTGGGAAGCCAGCAGAGATTTCGACAGCATGGTTTTAGGAGAGCAAGGGGCGGTCTCTCAATACAGTACTGAGACAGTCTGGCTTTCAGATTAACTGGTTTACTGTAAACATGTTTAGTGTATGCACATTCTTGAATGCTCTTGCTCTTTGCTCACCTTCCCCCTTCTGTCTGTGTCTGTTTCTCACACACACATTGCACATTCATAAAAAGGACATAATTATGCCTTACCTACAAGACTCAACCCTGTGTCTCTTCTCCAAGAAGAGATGCATCAAATGAAGGCTAAAGTGATTTGGAGCAAGGGGATGTGCTCTATATCCTGTAGCATCCAGAGTTTAGCTACTTGGTAAGGAAAGCAAGTTTCCAGCTTCTGGGTTATTAAATACAGATTAACCAAAGCAGCAACAGCAGTACAAAAGGAAAGAAAAATAAAAAGTCCCAAGAACACAAACCTACTTTCTATGTATATTATATCACCAACTGCATACCTGCTGTGTGCATGCTGTATTTAGCAGCTGCGTGGTATTTCTGCTTGTAGGTTTGAGGGGTTTTTAAATGGCACCATGAATCTCATTTGCTTATACCCATTTATGGGAAAAGCAGAATTGTCACAGAATTTCAATCATTTTTACCTATACAGTCATTAGCAGATTAAGACAATTGCCCAGATAACGCTCATGTGCTTGGGGTGTGACTGACCCTCTGTAAAACTCAGGTTTCGAAGTCACGGCCTCTCACCCAGAGCCTATCACACACCCCCGATTTCCAAGCCTCCACACTGACCTCGCATGCCCACTAAAACCAACAAGACACACATGCTCCCTCTCCAACAACCTCTTCAATGGCTGTTATTGTTACCAGCAGAGCAGAGTGGCTCGCTTTGTCTGCAGATGTTTGTTTTTGTTGAGATAGGACATACTGATTTCATGCTATGTTATGGAACACATTTATTTACACAGCACTTTTCCAGGTATCATTTATTTTTCATTCGTTTGCTTCTGCTGGTTGTAATATAACACATCATGAGCAGGAGATTCTGAAGTGGCAAGACTTCCATCACACCAACGAAGGTATGCTTTCTTATGCCAACTCAGGGAAGTCTTGATAAACAGGAATGTGCAAGACTGCAACACTTCTACAAAACAGTTCTGTGGCAGTGTGTACGGTGACTTCTCTATTGGTAGTAGCAAAATGCCTTTATATATATATTACTGTTAGCTAAAAATTCATTAGTAAAGGCAGTCTTCCATGAGGAAGGCCAAGGTTTGTATTTCTAGGCAGACCAACAGGACCTGCTTCCAAGCAGTTTATATTTTTGAAGCTGACACACACAACTCTTTTTCCTTGCAAGATGAGCAATATGCAGTAGGGAAAACTGTACCTAGGAAATTATTGCCAACAAAATTCTTTAAGATGATGCATCCCCATTTTAAGATATTTTTCTGCCAATCTATATTCAGATGTCCAATGAGGGCCACTGATTAATGCTGTAAGTCCAGGGAGGGATTACACATAAACCTACTCTTTGATCATCTCCACTTACACATTGTTAATCAAGTGGAACAACTTCTGGCTTGAATGGAAGTCTGTGTGTTTGTGACATACTTGAAGAGAATGAATGGCAGCTTTTCTTTCATGATCATCATAGTCATGCACTCTCCATCTGAACCAGCTGTTTGGGAGACACTGTTCAAAGTGGAAGGAAACATGGGGTGGCAGCATTTCTTCAGTGTAAAAGATTTAACAGGATGGTGCTTACACCACAAAGCTAGGATTAGGTGACTTATGGGGGCCACACATATGGAACCCTTGTCTTGCAGGATTACGTTCATCCTTTTTGCCTATTGACAAACCAAGCTGATTAGAGAGGATAAATGTGATCTCAACACCCTCCCAATTTAAACAAACCTGGGATTAATTCATAGTCCTTTGCAAAAAGTAGTTGTCCTCAGTCTAGATCATATCCAATCCACTTATGCACATCACTATTTGCATCACGAGTAACAGGATATTGGTACCCAGATTTAGTAGCTGAATACTGCCACAAACAGGGACATTCTTTCAGTACAGGCTGGCTCCCACAGCTGTGGGACACGCAGCCATCTAGCGGCTAGTACTTTGATGAGGTACTGCTGGGCAGGGTAGAGGTCCAAATTTTAACCTCATGCTATACATATTTGTAGATATTTTGCAGTTATTTCTATGCACTTTATTTTATTCTACAAGAACATCAAACTCAGTAAGGCATGCAATAAACCTAACCCTTTGGGAGCAAAAATTGTGAGAGAATACTGAATAGCATAAACCTAAATGTTAAAAATAAGAAGCTAATACTTTTTCAGCAAGTTTCTATTAATCACAAGAACTAAACAGAGATCACACAGATAGTGAAAGATATATTCGTATCACAGTTCCGAAATCTAATAAAAGTCAATTACCTTGGTAAACTTCAAGAGTGTAAGAGGCTGAGTTGAGATGGACCTTAACTTTAAAAGGAATAGGAAAAGAGGCATCTTTACATACATGGTAGGAAAAAGCCTTTTATTCACCGATTGATATTTTAAAGGAGAACACTTATGTTTCAAAAACACAGGTAATTGAAACACAACGGTAACAGCACTTATGCAATGAAGGTGGTTTAAATATTATATATATGTTAACATCTTCTACAAAAGAGGCTGAGATACAGTTATGTGATATTCAGCCTTCTCCCATCAAAGCAACCCCCAGCTGTATGCAATGCAAACTCCAGTAAAGAAATTGGACCCCAGAATTTCCCATTGTCTAATTAGAAGCAAGAGATCTGCTGATCCTTAGTCAAAGTTGGGAAAGTCATCTTGTCTTTGCCCATGACAGATTTGAGGTTCAGCCGTTGGTTTGCATACCTGAGTCATACTTTGCCTTTATCAAAAGAACCAACACAGCAGCAATAAAAAGTAAACTGTATTTTGTTGTCTTATTCTGATTTAAAAAAACCCAGACTGTCTTTATATCTCAGATAATGAAAGACACTGATGGCAAAAATAATCATTTTCCAAGAAAATATCATTTTTCTTTTTTTCCATTTAAAATCTAAAATTCCTTTTGCTGAATACAAAGCTTTCAGATTTGATTTTTGGAAGTGTCCTCATAATTAGTGGACTCCTCTTCCTTTTTGTTTTCAAAGGATGACTGCTAATATCAAAACACAAGTTTTTTAGGCACCTCCCATGAGAATTCATTTCTTCCAAAGTGACCGTAACAGGCAGTCTTCTGGTAAATGGGCTTTTTTAGGTCCAAATCCCTGTGTGTATAATAAAAGCAGAGAAAATTCTTTACATTAAGATACTTCATGGTAACTACCATTAAAATCCTGATGTTTATTTCCATTTCACACCCTTAATCAAGCAGGCATATTCTGGAGATGCAAGCATACCAGTGAACATGTCCACTAGGGAACAATAAAAGTGACAACAAAACTTAGAGTTGAAGTACTTTAGGCCTCAGGAAAAGACCATTATTAAGAATTACTAATTTTAATGGGAAAGATCAAATAACTTTCAATCCTTTTGTAAAACAAAATGTATTTTTTTTCACAGTAACTTAAAATTCTTGGAATACAAATATTATTTTATTTGAATTCCACATACTGTATCAGGCCAAATGCTGAAAGTGCATGTTTCATATGAAACTTGGAAAGTACATCTGCTTGATATGCTGTCTTAAAAGATCTGCTACTTCAAAAAGATCTGCTATCTTAAAAGATATGGCACATCAGTAGATGCATAGTAAGTATCAACCGTGAAGATTGACAGAATGACAGAAAATCTCTTTTGTACTTCATGAAACAATCCTATGCTAGTTCAAGAGACTGACTCTTACATTATAACTTCTAATGGTTTTACAACAAATTATTTCTAGGGTGTGATCATCAAGATATTTTCCTTTTTGTGTGTTTCTGTACCTGACAATTACTCCAGGCCGAAGATCAAAGTTTTTGTGCACAATGTCCAGCAGCTCTTTCTCTGTTTTTTTGGAAGTTCCATAAGTGAACAGTGAAATGGACAGTGGATGTGCAACCCCAATGGCATAAGAAACCTATGGCAAAAAAAGACAACATATTTAGCAAATAAACATGGCACCTCAGTGGGCAGCAGTATGCAACAGAAGAAAGCATTCATCTTAGCAGAACTATGACCTCTCCTTCATTTCCTACATTTACACAATTTGGATTTGAAGGAAAAAAAAAAAAAGATAAAATTCTGAAAATGTGAAGATCTGTGGGTAACTTTCCTCCCCGTTACCCAATCAACCCACATTAATTTCCATGACAGTACATGTCAGAGGGTTTAAGGCTCCAGAATAACAACCAATAAAATGAAAGCTACAGTGGTCTTGAATCAAGCACATCAGGGTCTTCCTTTTTTTCAATTCCAAGCTATCACCAAGACTGCTTCGACTAGTGTCTTGTATGGTGTGTATTCAAGGTACATTGAAAAGGAAATACGTTTCTGAACAAAGAAACAGGCACAGTAAACTATACCTGAACCAGAACACGGCGACAGAGCCCGGCTGTCACAAGAGACTTGGCCACCCAACGGGCTGCGTATGCAGCTGATCGGTCCACCTTCGTATAATCTTTGCCAGAAAAGGCACCACCTCCATGGGCTCCCCAGCCACCGTAAGTATCCACAATGATCTTTCGACCAGTAACACCAGCATCACCCTGAATCATAGAAGAATTTCTCCATTTTATAACCATTTTATTATAAGTCTTAAACAAGGTTATGCATCCTTCAGAAGACAACAACAACTTGTAAGTAAGTTTACCAAATGTGGATTGCCATGTGCTAAATGGAGGAATTAATTGTCTCACCAAGCTACAACAGTGGCTATAAATGTTCTTTAAAGACACATTCATAAACAAACCATACACAAACCAAATTTGGTAATCAAGCAAATAGGTCTACACGCAGATGGCCAGAGCGTGCACTTCCTGTTTCAAAAGCAAATATTCCAGACAACATGGAAACCTTAGTTTAGAACTGCCATATCTAACACATCCAAACAACAGAGAGCATTTTTAACAAACTATATGCCATATAGGGACCACTGAGAGATTTTAAACTGCTAAAAATTAATAAATAAATAAATAAATAAATAAATAAATAAATAAATATCAGGCGTTCATATCTTTTAATAAAAATCTGAAGTTTTGTGTATATTAAACAGTAGATGTCTTTTTCATATTTACCATCAAAAGGCATGTCAGTGCCATGTTGTACATCATTACATAGAGGCTGGCATACAATATTTCCAGCACCACTTTCAACTCCAAAATATCTGTAGTCTAATTGAAACTATACACAAAAGGTATGGGGTAGTAGGCAGTTATAGCTCATTGAGAAAGAAGGATCACTTTTCAAGAACAGATACTTCTAGATGAATATTCTAAAAATATTAAACAAGGAAGTGCAGACAACCTCCTAACTGCCTACACAGCTATCCTGATTGCTGCTCACAGCTACTTGATATTTTCATTTATCTTCATTAGCTGATCAGTACTTGACCAATTGTGATGCTCCAGTTTACTAAATGTTTGAGCTTTCTGGTGTGAATGGGAACACAGTCACATTTCAAATTCAGTCCCCAACTCTGCAAGCAGGTTTGAAATTCTCTACACAATATCATGTCAGTAAAATTCAACTGCTGGAATTTTCGCACAGCAAACACAAGTAGAGAGTCAAAACTTTTCTTAGAAAGACCGTGCATATACACCGAAGGACTGTTTGTTTCAGTCTGCTAAAAAAGCAGTGAGATATAAATCTGAATTGCAGATAGTTGAGCTTGTTTAAAGGATCCTGTCCTTGGGTTCTTCTACTTGACTCAGACCTTAATTTGTGATGAAATTCTGATGATAAATTTCAGGTGAAAGGAACAAAGCAAACCACCCCTCATTTTAAAGTTGTTGAAAGAGCACAAATGCATTTGTAAAGTGTGTGGAAGCCACTTTTGTGACAAGCTGTAATGTCCTTACAGCACCAGCTGGTGTTGCTGTTGGGAAAACGGTGGTAGAAGGAAAAGTACTAATTTTGCCATAGCCAGGATTCAAGGTGCCACCGTGCTCAAAAACATAAGGTGAAAAACCTAAGTGAAATAGATGCGTCTTCTTTAATGAACTGAGCTGGAGATTAAGACAGCCTTCTATAGCTGTCATTGTTAAAAATAAAACTGAGTAATAGTCTTCTGAAAAGAGTTCAAGATGGAAAAGATAAGGAAAAAAGTAGCTACTTTCTGTTTGCCACAATGCTGTTGTAAATTGCACAAGTAATGATAGCAGTTGTAAGGCCATGGCCACACAGGCAGATTGACCTATACTAAATAAACTTATCATGTGTTTAAACTGCAAATAAATTGCAATGTGCGTGTGCTTGTATGTACAAACATGACCAATATAGTTCCACTACAAGAACTGAAAAAGTATTCCTGGTTGGCTTACCATACATAATTATATTACATTTTTAAATGGGTGCATTTCAGCGCATACAAGAAAATTTTCCTATGTGTAGCCTTCTTTTTGTATGAAGCTCTGATTTCTGCATTAGTTCATTTGCCTCAAATTACAGTTCAAGTTTGCATCTCCGTTTGTCTATAGTCTAGGATGATGTCAGTGATACACAAAATTACAGTGATACAATCAATTCAACTATACAAAAATATATTTTTATATAACCATTATTATAATGATTAATCTTAACACCTTCCTACTTGTTTAATGGTGCTAATGTATAAAAGACACAGCACAGAAAAACAATATCTAATTTGAATTGTTGTGAAATTGGACCCATTTTCAGAAAGAAGCTTTGAAATCTTGCTGAGATAGTTCTGAAGGGAACTGAAAACATTGGGAATGGTGAATTTGTTTTAAAAAACTAAATATCATTAGTCCTAATCCTACAGAGAGTGGAATTTCTTCCAGACTCCTGTGAGTGCAGGATCAAATCACAAACCACAGCTCCCATGTTGTCTAAATAAAGCAAAAGAAACATTTATTTTCTCACCAGGAGGAGCCTATCAGGAGCTGATTTTCAGAACAGATGAGCACTCTCAGATCTCATTGGTGTCAGGCAGAACAGTATGAGCTATACAGATACAGAAACCACATTCACTGTAACAGAAGTAAAACTTGTGTCCGTCTCTCCGTAAGAAGTGTTCTCCATGAGAAGGAACTGCGTGTCTTAGTGCTGGACTTCAGAAGGTCTGAGGAAACCGAGAGCTGGGCTGTACATTCCACACGCCATGTAAGATTCAGCTCAACTTGCCAGCCTAATCACAACACATGTATGATATAATCATGACCTCAAAGGTTGCTCTGGCATACAGCACATGAAGCCCTGGGTGCTTCTAACACATAAAACTGCATTTAATATTTCCACTAGGCAGCTTGTGTCTTCCACCCTAGGCTAGACGTGACAAAAAGCTGAGCATTTGTTTTAAGACACAGCTGACGACAAAGGCAAGCTGATAAAAGCACCAAAATAATACTACACAAACCTGAGGTCCTCCAATAACAAAACGTCCGCTAGGTTGAAGGTGATAAATAGTTTTCTCATCCAAGTATTTTGCAGGGACAACAGCTGGGATCACACGATCCTTCAGGGTTCTGCGCATATTCTCCAGCGAAACGGTTTCATCATGCTGCACAGATATCACAATGGTATGAACACGCACTGGGATGACTGCTCCATTCTCCTGGATATACTGAACTGTGACCTGAATAGAACAGGAAGGAGGAGGAAGAAGAAAACAAAGTTACTGTAAAAGGTATTACTGCTCTACATCAAACACGCTGTGCTCTTCCAAAAACAGAATTGTAGCAAAATGTCAATGCTGACATAATCATCACTGCTCACACTGTTGCCAAGGTATGAGAAATAAAGCCTATTTTCTCATTCTTTACTTTTTGCTCAATATGGGCAATCTCATTTTCTATGAAGTTGTCCAAAATGTGTCTTTCGTTTGAGATTTCCAATGAAATTCACAAGTCTCAGAAATTTACATTCTCAGTGCCTCTTCAAAAAGGTCGCTGAATCCCTAAATACAAACAAATCCTTTAAATCTCCTGACACTTTTTCAACGAGCATAGACCACTTAGGCCTGAAGGGTTAAATGTTTCTTCACTGGTAGGTGGTTAAGTGCTCCTAGCACTCTGATGCAAGTTAACCATTTTCCAACAGTTAAGGAGACAGCACCACAAGCAGTAGAAATGCTCTATCTGTTACTTGTAGTTTACCCTGGCACTCTGAACACCATCAATGGCTCTCCAGAAAAAGATTTAAGATTTCTGAAAAGAAAAAATATTAGTTTTCAGCTAATCTATAGCAGTATTTACCTGTGTTTTGGAGTCAGGCCTTAGCCAAGGAAGTTCTCCATTACGCCTCAACTCTGCTAACCTGGCATTCAGCTTGTGTGCAAGAATAATTGTTAGAGGCATACATTCTTCTGTTTCATCTGTTGCATAACCAAACATCAAACCCTACAGGAGAAGAAAATATACTTCAATCATTGTTAAAAGCACCACAACCAAAGGCAATGAGATTTCATCTAAAGCAAAGAGTAAACAATACCTTTAGGTTTACTTTCTACTGTTTTATATTACAGTGCAGGAAGCCTAAACTCAGATCAGGCTCCAACATGTTACAGTGTAATGAGAAACAAACCTCGTTTCTAGAATTTTTCACTGAAATCCTGAAGGTTTACATACTGAGCTGGAAATCTGAACAAAAATGCAGACACTTTTGTGAAGAAATCAGGTTCTTTCACAGGAGAGAAATCTATTAGAGGAAAATAATTTCAGGACTATTCTGTCATGGGAAAGGTGGTATCATTAGCCTGGAAAGGTAGTAGAGGCTTTTATATATGAATGCAGACACACTTATACTGCAGCTTGCATTTGAATCTTCAGTGGAATGGGATGTGAATACTCCACACCACGAACAAGGTACCATTCAACAGTTTAAGGCACCCTTCTCAGATTTTCAAAGCCACATGCTTCTAGCCACAGCATCTATGGTTATTCAGTCATGCTCCATGCATCAGATCATCATTTCTTATACAGAGTTGTTAGCAGCATTTGCTTTCTCCTCACCCAGTGTATGTTGTGGTAAAAAAATTAAAAACATACAACAGAAAAAAGACAGGAAGGTACTTTGATGCAATGGGAAGGGTCATCAAAATGCCAAAGAAAGTCAGCTATCTTTTAATCTTATGTAGAATTATGTCCTCAAGACAGCATAAAAGCATTTCAATTTAGTCATTGAGAGATATTTGAACAATATTAGCTTGGCTTCTGGACTCTGATATTGCCATTTATGGTTCTCAACAGCATTGTAATAAACTAGTTATTACTAGTAATACTGTAAATGCTAAACTCACTCATACTAGCATCAGTTAGATTATGGCATCTTTCTCATGGGGACATAACATAATCATCTACATTTGTTATTGAGCTCACAGAAATGCAGTTTGGACAGCCTTAATCATGTGGAAGATCTATTACAATAGATGCCTCTGGGAAATAAGAGAGAAATAAAAGTACTCTGGTGTATTTGCTTTCACTGTACTAACGATGAAGACAGTTGAAACATTGCCTAAATTTTTGCTTTGTAAAATCTCAAAAGCTTCATGAAAGTTAAAAGATCCTTTGTTTATTCCATCTTACAAAACAAGTCTGGATGCAAGATGAATGGTTTAATGAATCTAAAGATACTAAAAAAAAACAAACCTTAAATACAGCAGCAAATAATCTTTACTAAGTTCTAAAGGAGACATCCTCAGCTACTGCAAACTGGCAAAGCTTTGCTGGCTTGCATGAAGTGCTATAACAAATACCAGGCAAAAGTCTGCCCTCAAAGAACTTCCAATTGCTTTAATAAAAATATGTTCTTCATTCCGGGGTAGCCCAAGATTGAAGCGTGAAAATCATTACATGGGTTTTGAGTTAGAAAACAGGGCAGTAAGATGGGGTAAACTTTCCACTCAGACAGACAGCTTTGTTGGTTTAGATGTGATGTTATGTTTACCTGATCTCCAGCACCAACATCTTCTTCATCCCTGTGTAGATGAACACCTTGGGCAATATCAGGTGACTGCTGTTCCAGTGCCACTAAAACATTACAAGTCTTGTAATCAAAACCTATTTGGAAAAAAAGAATAACAGCAAATTCGTAACCAAAACCTATTTGAAAAAAAAAAAAGAATAGCAGTGAATTAGCCTTTTTCGTCACAGTTAAGGAAAGTAACGTGGAACCATATGAGGAAATTTTCATTCAGAAGGATACCGCATTCAGAACTCAAAACCTGTTATTTTTGGTTAATTTTTTTTTTGTCAATACAACATTTGAAACCTTTTGAGGGAGGGAGTGGAGTATATAGGATTGTCTTTATTGCTTCTTACTGCTTGTTTTCTCTTGCATGGGCATCCTGTCCAAGCTAATTTAAATTATGAATTAACTGAACAAAACTAGCAAAAAAAGTAGATTATGAGCCTCTGCCAAATAAACGCTATTAAAAACCTCCACATAAATTCCAAGGAACTGATGTTTTCAGCAGTCGAAGGCTTTGTTCTCTGATACTTTATTTGTAATGCATGTAAAGTGGTTATTGTGCCTAAATCTCTCATGCAAGTTTGTAGGAGAGCCACAGCAAGTCTCACGGCAAATCTGGAAGTGGGAATTTACTTTACATTACTTTCTAAGGTCAAAAGGGCTTTTTTTGAAATTGAAGGACTCACAGAAGGTAAAATTTTCTACCTGTTCCTAGGTATGTTAATTGTAACTTGCTTCTCTCCAAATGCAGCCTTTCCTAGACTGTAGTTACTGTCAGCTGCTGACCAAACTCATGTTCAGCCACTGCAACATACATATACACATCCATATGCACATAATCCACTTGAAAAATGTTCTTCACCCTCTTTTAAGTGGGCTAGGTAGAGAAGAAAATTACATTTCCATGCACAATGGTTTGGTTTAGCTTCTTGTTTTATCTCTGCAGAGAAATGTTTTTTTGCTGGGTCACTGCATCTCCTCTTATCACCTTTGGCATTTAGAATAAAAAGGAGATTTACTACATTTACTAGGTTTTTTGGACAGCACAGCTGTTACATGATGGTGGAAATAACTTATAGATGTGCTACTATAATATTCTCTGTCCACAATCTGCTGTAAATCCAATAGCAGTGAAAGGACTTCAGGAAACAACTGTTTTTAATTAAAAGCTCTTAGAAGATACACTTCAGTGTAACAGTATACGTGAAATACTTATGATGTATAAATATTTATGATGTATAAGGTATAAGACAAATCAAAAAGTGTCTGGTATGTAAAGCTTTTTGTCTTTTTTATCATTTGTACGTTACACAAACTGGATTTGGACCGCACTTTCCTCAGTGTAGGAAGTGTTGTTCAGAGCTAACAGACCACCTTGCAGAGTGAGAACCTGCTTTACACCTGGGAATTCGAGATGCTAACCACAGTACAAATACATAATGGTACAATGAAATGAACTAGGTTTCTAACTCCCTCTCTTTCTTACCAAGATGCAGGAATCTGCTTGCCAAATGAATAGCAACATTCGAGTTCTCGCAAGTTTGGAAGAGTGGTAAATACTGCTGCTCAGGTTGGAGGTAAGTATTCTGGCTTAATACCACAGATTCAAAGTATATTCTGCCTACACCCTCTCAATTTTAAATAATACATGATGGTTCTTCTACTTACTAGTATAAAGCCAGAAAATGTATCAAGTAGTACCATGTAATCAGTTTTCACTCAGGATATCCAGTTTTTATCAGGCTTGCTAAAGCCTATATGTGAAAGTGATGACAGACCTGGTTTGCAGTTGCCTATTGCTTGCTTTTCAATGATTTAATCAGGTTTTCCACCAACCTTTAGCTGAATCATCATAGCCAATATGTCTAATTGCATCTCGGACAACTCGTTGATAATCCACAATAGCATGAGATGTGATCTCTCCACAGAGCAACACCATTCCTGTCTTACATACTGTCTCTGAAAAGAGAGATGAAAACAGGATTACATCAGCAGAGTAACCCTGCCCACTAAGGCAAATAACTGTTTGTAATGATAGTGATTTTGAGAAATCTACTGGGTATATACAGTATAAGTCCTTTATACCCATATTTTTCTTATTATTCTACAACAAATTCTTTCCCTATTCACTGTACGTCTGAAAGAAAGAAGAATATATGTTATCTACAAATTGGAAAGCCGAAACACTGAGCATGATTCAGCAATATGCATGCATTTTAAGCAAATTCAGCATCAAACTGATTTCTAAATCTACTTAATCACTCAAAGGTACATACTGAGGCTAAATAAAACTCATCAGCAACCAGCTATTTTGAAGTTGACCTCTGCAGCCCCAGGAGGAAGAATCTGAAGATGGGGTTTAGTTACCTAACACATGAACTGACATAATAACTTCAAAGTTGATAGTACAACTCTTTCTGACGAGATCTGAAAAGCAAGCAGTCATGGGGACCTGGACTGAAAAATTATTACTTTGCTAAATATAGTAAATGAAATTTTCAACACAAATTCAAATACTCTTTCAAAAATCCACTATAACAAAGCCAAATCTGTTTTTCCCAGGAAAATTCAGTCCACACATAGAGTTAACTATCCTACCTTTCTACAGCCTGCTTAGGCTTCAGTCTTTGTAAAAACTTTTACTGTTTCTTCTCATCTCTCCTTCTTTTCAAGACTGTAATTCTTATGTGATTTTCTGAGAGTAAAGTAAGTTAGCAAATGATAGCATTGAGCTTTTCGCAAACATCATAAAAAGAGAACAGTGTCTGAGTGATGACTTCAAGAAAAGCACCAAACAACTTACCACAAGCAACCTTGGCATTTGGGTCTTGTTTGAGGTGGGCATCTAGTACAGCATCACTGATTTGATCACAGATTTTATCTGCAAAACATCAAAGTTGTGATTCTAAACCACAGCACTCTACAAAAACCATGGACTGTTTGCATTGCTTTGAATGGGTAGGTATTTCAGCAAGGAATAATTTTGTTGCTTAATAATGGAGTATTTAAGCTAGCTAAATAGAATGACGTATGCAACATCCTGCAAACCAAGTCAGTAGATAAAACAGAGAATTTACGTACTGGTGTAAAATCATACAGACTATAACTTTACCTGCAGATTTCTGCACTTAGGTATGAAACAAGTATGTTATGCATAGAATTACCTGAGAGGTTAAGAGGCTTTTCTCCCAGCCTTCTCCATCTCTAACAATGCCAATATAGCATGCAGTCCACATCAGTAGCATTTTAACATCAAGGTGATATTCCACCATCAACTTCCATCTTCCTAATACAAAGTTGGAATATACCATACCAACACTGCTCGTAAAGCTTGAGAAAGTGTTTAGATTAATACATATAATCTACCGCTTATAGTCTATTTCTGGTTTGCTTCTTCTCACTGCTTCCTACCATCCTGCAGTGCCATCTCCTAATAATCCCTGCAACCCAAATAAGGCACAGAAGTAGCAGATGCAGAAGCAAGAAGGAGTTACCAACTGAAGTTTTCCTGAGGTAAATCTTGAGTAAGTGCATCTTCAGTTACATCTCAAATACAAAGGTTTCAAGTGAGGTGTATCATAACAATCTTTTTTTCTTTCTTTTCTTACTTTTTTGATAAATAATGAATCTCAGTCAAATAATGTAGCTAATTTAAGGAAGACAAAAGGGCAGCACCCATAACAAAGCTTTTCACATGAAAATGGTAATTTTCTCATCTATTTTAAATTTATTGTTCTTTAAAAAAGCTTAGGATTGCATACTGTGTTTCGATGTTGCCATAACATGCTGTGTGATATTCCAGTGATAGGACAAGGGGCAATGGGTGTAAACTGGAACATAGGAGGTTCCATGTGAACATCAGGAGAAACTTCTTTACTGTGAGAGTGACAGAGCACTGGAACAGGTTGCCCAGGGAGGTTGTGGAGTCTCCTACGTTGGAGATATTCAAGGCCCGCCTGGACAAGTTCCTGTGTGATGTACTCTAGGTTACCCTGCTCTTGCAGGGGGGTTGGACTAGATGATCTTCTGAGGTCCTTCCAACCCTTGGGATTCTGTGATTAGCTGCAACTCACTGGAAAGCAGGCTGGGAGGAAAACTGCTTCTCTGGACTGCAACTATCTAGCTAAGTTTTTAAGTTCAGTTAGGAGTGCATGTATGTGTTGTGTCTTGCCAGTGACTAAAGCGAGCATTTTGAATTGTCCTGCTACACCATTACCATTCTCAGACCTGTCATTGCTGGCAGATGCAAAACCAGCACATCCAGTGCCTCCTGAACATCTAAGAATCTTTGCGCACCATGGCTCTGCTTTTCTGGGCATAACAGAATCCCCCTATGGCACTAATAGAGAGTTGGCCATTTTCCATTTCTTTGGAGCGTCCAGCAATGTGTCAGCATAAGTCTGGAAAACATTGGCAAAAGAAGCAGGGCATACGTGATGATGGAGTGAAAAAGTGAAGTGCAAAACAGATTTCAAGAATTGAAATGGTAGGCTTTGTAATGTAATGGATATAAAATGTTTAAAGTGTATATTAATGCATTTCTATTTCCCTAAAGAATCATACTGCTAATTATGTCATTACCCAACCACAGATAAAAAGTCAAAGAAAACTTCCTTTGCATCCTCAAATCATCTTGGATGCTTTCACACACTTCTGTAGCCTTTTCTACATCTTAATTAGATACATCAATGCCCCATAAAACGCAAATAGAAGCTCTTTCACTCAGTCTATCAATCTGAAAATTCAAAGTTCAAGAAGCACTGTGAAATATCTTATAATTTAAGAAAACCCTTATGCTTCTTAAACTAATTTCCACCTCAGTTTCTGACTATATTAGTGGAATATTATTAATTTGTGGACTTTCGGATTGCTGTACTGATCAAAAAGGGAAGAGTATTTTTTTAAAAAGTCTTTTAGAAGAATAATGAGAGCAAATGAAAGATGAAGCAATTGAATAACATCAAAAAGAATTATAATTTGATGCTGACATTTCTATATGCTACTGGTCAATTTCCTGTTCAAGATAGTATGTTCTCAAGCATACTTTTGACAGGTGGATCCAAACTACAGCTATGGATATAGATGCAGAATAGGAATGAGAATTCAAACCCAAATTCCTGTAAAACTTTAAAGTTAGTTTCCTTGATGAGTGAAATGTACATTCTGAATTAATGTCAGGATGCCTCTAATTGTTAGTCTTGAGTTTAATTTCTTGAGTTTACTGCATAGCTCTAATATGAAATACCACCATGAGTTTGTTTTATATTACAGTATGACTATATGCAATATATAGGTTCTAGTAAGTTCAGATGTGTGTATTCACTACAGAAAAATATTTAAGTGAATGTTTTAATGACAGTATCGTCTTTTTTGGAGTGCTCATCTATGGTAGACTGTTAAATGTCTTGTTTGAATCTTCAGTGACAAGAGACTAGGATTATCTCTGCCGTGTTGTTGGTTAAAAGGATTTTCTGATGACAGGGTATAGTGAACTGTACAATCCCAGGCACAGCCCAATAACTGTGCTGCAGTAGTAGGTAAGAAGTACTATTAAAAAGTCTTTTTTTGGTTGCTGTGCTGCTCATGCTGACCAGAAATTTAATGGGCTAAAATCCAGAGTTGCTTAGCAACAGTGAGTAAAATACTGTGTTTCCTTTTAATGGTCTTATTTTTTTTATCATAGTTCTCTTGTGATTGTTATATATGAAACATAATATTGAATGTTTTTAAAATCAGAAAGGGCAAAGGGATCCATAACTGTTTAGACCAGAGCTATCCATGGCACAGATGTATCAAATGCCTATAGAACAAATTCTTTATGCTTCCTTTCTTTTTTTTTTTTTTTTATTTTTGCTTTGTTTTGCTTTTTGGGGGAAGGTGTTTTGGGTTTGTTTTTTTTTTTTTTGTTGTTGTATTTTTGGGGTTTTTGGAGGGGGGGGATTGTAGGGGGTTTTTTTGGTTGGTTGGTTTTTGTTTGTCTGGCTTTTACAAAACAGGAGGCAGTTTATTCTCTTGCTTCTCCTGGTTTTCTTGGGGAATAGTAGCATGTAAAACTGCTTTCATCTCCTGCATTCAGTAATGACCTTGTGGTACTGATATGCTAATGTATTCAAATGAGACATTATGTTTCAAAACCCACTAACAGAGATTAAAAAATGCCAATATACTAAAAATAGAAATACTTTTGGAATCGGGGATATAAATTTAACTGTGTTCACTAACTTAGCAGTCAAGTTCTGAAAATAAATATTTTGTCAAAGGCCAACAGCAATAATTGGAAGTTTGATGCCACAAATTTTTCAGAAATAGCTGCACTGATTTCTTCAGTAGAGGAGTGTTAGATAAGCTTTGTTAAAGTAAAACTAGAAAAGCCTGGGTTGCGTTAAAATTACTAGCCACGCAGCCTGAGCGTTCCTGGAAGGCTGTCATAAGCAGCATAGGTTGGCAGAGCTGTAGAGGTACGTTTTTTGCCTCCAAAGGCACACCTAATCCACATTTCTCTGTCTGAATCATGCTCTCTATGCATTACAGACCCCTTTCAGCTGTTTTCATAGCATATGCATCTGCCACAACAAACCTACACCCTTTCTCAGCGGGAGCACAGGGTTCAAAATACTTGCCCAGATTTTGTGAACCCCTGGGCAATTTTTCTAGCAGTTGCTGTTTTCTGAGTGGTTTAGTGTGAGAGTCTTTACAAAAAATAGTAGTAAATTGGTCTCAGAATAAACACTTGTAGTCCCAGAACTGACTGTATATGTTAATAATGTTTGTTTGTTAAATATTATGACCAGATATAATATCTTTTAGAGCTGAAGACTGGATAACTTTCTTAAATCAAGATAAGGTTATCATCAATAGTTAACAGGAAGAGCACTGCTATCTTGTAATATTTGGTAATTAGGAAATGCTTCCTGATTTACCCATTGGAATGAAAGATCAGAGGAGATCTGGCTAAGGATGGGGAGAAGAAAGATATAAGCATAACAGTTTCTGTCTTTTTCATCATTTTTCTTGGGCAAAAGTCTGATTTTTTTCAGGTCAGGCAGTTCTTGTGTTGGTTATCATAGGTTAACAAATGGAATTAAACTTGTAATTTGCTAAAATATTGACCTGTAAGAAATACCACCAATGACTAAGTGTAAGTAGTAGTAGGTCAGCACCAGTACTTGAAAGAAAAACCTGCCAACGTTTAATTATAATTTGCTTTTATCCAAATTATGTCAGTTTCTCTAAATCAGCCCATTCATAGACAGTGTATAGGTAAAGATTTTTGTTGAAAGGATAGATCTGAATTTTTCTTTATTTTCCCTTTAGCTTACTACAGGTATTGAGGTTCTTTAC
The DNA here is from genome assembly GCA_039877255.1 of Loriculus beryllinus. Classification (NCBI taxonomy): domain Eukaryota; kingdom Metazoa; phylum Chordata; class Aves; order Psittaciformes; family Psittacidae; genus Loriculus; species Loriculus beryllinus. The sequence goes on from JBCJKH010078087.1 coordinate 17,488, forward strand.
TTTTCTTCATACCAGGCCTTCCTGATTTAAACTCTGTATTAAGATGAAATTGAACTATACTTTTAGATAGCTGTAGGGTAGATAAACACAGATGGAAATTTGAAGAACAGTAATTTGGAGCAGTTTGTTTACACATTCCCTTCAGACTTTGAATTTAATAAAACTTCTCAAAATCAATTATCTGTGTTCATTTTTTACTTATTTTGATTTATTAGGAATAAACCAAGAACACCTTTCACCATCACTGAATTTTTGGGATTATTTATATCAGATATAAACATTCATTGATTCTTTTATAAATAGCAATTAATTAGTGTCCCAGCTTCAATCAAAATAGTATATTATAGCAGAAATTGTTTTCATTATCTTAATCCTTGATCTCTTAAGGAATAATTTACTGTACAGGAGATAAGTGTGTATTCCTTTAAAAAGCTGCACCCTCTCTCTGGTGTCAACGTGTTTTTTGTATTTTGTCATCTACCAGAATCAGTCATATTGACATGCCAAGAAACAGAACATTTGGGTATAGTTGAGAAGCATGATTATTTGTATCTGTGTTTTATCAAATTATTTTCTTTTAGTTCTTGTTGCATAAACACCAGATGACTCAATACAGAGTTAAACAGAAGTAGTTGAAACATTATGAACATGCTTTTTAATTGCCTCTTTGTTTTGACAAGAAAATAAAAAAAAAGTTTAAGTTTTTTTGCCTGTTTAAATCTGTGTAGCCTGAGTACTTTCTGTGTGACAAACAACAATCAGATTTCTCCATGAACTCACTAAGAAACTATAATTAATACTCAGATGGCATTATTGTGGCTTTTCTTGTCTCTGCTTTCAATAATGTGAAAATAAACTCACTTAGTACTCAGAATATTATTGTGTATAAACCCTCTTTTCATACTCCCTTTAAGTTCGAAATATGCCGTATAGCTTTCTTGTAAGGGCATTTTATGTAAGACTTAATGGGCAATTTTATGTTGAAACAAGGGGAGCACAAAATCACAAAATGGAATATATAAACTTTTAGAATTGGTTTTGAGTAATGTTAAGTTTGTGGCTTTGTAACAGTAGCAATGGAAAATTACTGAGGTGCATGATACA
>JBCJKH010078101.1:0-11284 GCA_039877255.1 Loriculus beryllinus
TTTTCCTGACTCGAGTTACCAGCTGAAGAGCTGGTCAGTTAATGTCTAGGAGTGGAAACTGTTAGTGTAGGAGTGGAAACTGTTAGTGTAGGAGTGCACCATTTTAAGGACCTCTTCCCCCAATACTGTGTTTCGGTGATAGAGATAGAAAGATTCCCAACAGTCAGCACCACCTGGAGTCATCTTATATGGCTCATGACAACTACTACACTTGTCTGAGAGCTGCTTGACACTGGTAGGTCTGCTGAATTTGCAAACTACTACATTAGTAATTGCAAATATGAAGAGTGCATATAGTTTTCAGTACTTTTGCATATGCTCCAGCTTTAAACCTAGGCATTTAAGTAACAGAGAGTTTGACCATAGTATATTTCTTTTGGGGTGACTAAAATGTTTAGTTAGAATTAATGACAGGTTTTTGTGGTTGTTCAAGTGTTTTTGAAGATTTTTAGCATTATATGATTTACTTTAAACTTTGCACGTATGTTAATACAAAAGGGTTTTAAGAACAGTGTGTATTCATATGCAAGCTGGGTAAAAGAGGTCATCTTGTTGCAACAGAACATTTGGAGGAGGAAGGAACTGGAAGAAGTTTCACACTGATGTTACTGATTATGGATTCTCTTCACCTTCTTAGAAAGCATTGCAATGTGAGAAATTTGTCCAGAATATTTAGAGTTAGGCATTCTTAAACCACATGTGTATACACTATCTGCTCTTGTGTGAAAGATGCTCATTCTTGTGCAGAGCTAACTCTGTTCTTCAGTTCTTCTTCTTTGAGATGAGAAGTAGATACTCTCTCCTGAAATCTTTACCAAAGTGTACTGAGGCAAACTCTGGGGGAATGGAAGAAAATTATACAGACCAATATGCTAGTAATAAAAAAATATTATTTAGAAGCCATGAATGCAAAATCTCATGTGATAAAATAGACTGTTTGACATGTTTGTGTGTTCTTTTTCTCCATTCCTTATAAAACTGACTTTGTTTTGTTTACTGGATCTCTGTATAAGCCAACAGTGGTGGGCTCAGTGTAGGCTTGTCTTAGGTTTCTGCATGTGAATAACTTAGATGGGAGGGTGGGTAAAGGGGGGGAGGTGAACAGTTAAGTATTGCTTCAACCTAAATGGTAGGAAAGATAAAATGTGCTCCCATTTAGACAATGCTTCTGTGACTACATGAAACATTTAGGACTGTGGGGTGATATTCAAGGCCCGCCTGGACAAGTTCCTGTGTGGTGTACTCTAGGTTACCCTGCTCTTGCAGGGAGGTTGGACCAGATGATCTTTCGAGGTCCCTTCCAACCCTTGGGATTCTGTGATTCTGTGATTACCATAGGATGGAACACAGGTGAATTTATTTAAATAATATGAAAAGTCCTAAGTCCCATTGATTAAAACTATTCCTCCAACAGAGAACCGATATTTGGTTACAGGAGGCTGAAAAGGCCAATGCTCTTGCCTCTGCAAGGAGCAAAAAGCATTCTGAGGCCTTTTTATGAAGTTATTTTTTTCTCAACAAGAAAATGTCACAGTAGAAATGGAAAGTCTCATCACAAACAAACCACAGACTCAAGTTGCTTTTGCAGCAAATACTTATTTATATTCGGCAATCCATCACGCTCATTAGAATCATTACCAAAAAGTATAACCTTTTCAAAAAGATTTCCACCACATTATTTCCAGGTTAACAAAAGGGAATGTAATGACTTAGTAAATATTGTTCATGTGCAGGGAACTGACTTCTAATCACAGATTATCAAATCGCAGGTTTAAGGAGATTTCAGGATGCCCTGAGGAAAGACACTGCAGAAAATGACAAGACAAACTTTGCATTTCCTGAAAAATGGTTGTCTTACCTGTTCTTAAAAAATCCTTTCGATGGAAAGTGGATTTTCCTGTCTGCAGTTTCAGCCTGTTATTTCTTGTTCCTTCCTTCATGGACACGGAGGATAAATTTTTCTCTTTTTCTCTCTGCAAAAGCCTTTAATGTGCTTGAAGACTTTTTCAGTTAGCAACCCCAATTTATTCAGACTTTCTTTGCAGGTTGGGTATCTTGAGCCTCTGATCCTCATGAGTCTCTGCAAACAACCCACTTGGTTTCGGTGGGCAACACCCAAAGCTGAACTCAGTACTACAGCAAAATGGAAGAAAGCTAGGCAACACAAGAAGCAGCACAGCTCATGCTATTGGCTATAATCCTGCTTCAATGTCCATATCTTTTTTCTGCCAGAAAATGACACTGCTGATTCCTGTTGTTTCTAATATTCACTGTAACAGAATAGAATGGAGTCATAGAATAGTTAGGGTCGGAAAGGTCCTTAAGATCATCAGGTTCCAACCCCCCTGCCATGGGCAGGGATACCTCACACTAAACCATGGCACGCAAGGCTCTGTCAAACCTGGCCTTGAACACCGCCAGGGATGGAGCATTCACAATTTCCTTGGGCAACCCATTCCAGTGCCTCACCACTCTAACAGTAAAGAATTTCTTCCTTATATTCAATCTAAACTTCCCCTGTTTAAGTTTTAATGCATTGCCACTTGCCCTGTCACTAAAGTCCCTAATGAATCGTCCCTCTCCAGCATCCTTATAGGCCCCCTTCAGATACTGGAAGGCTGCAATGTATTTGTCTGGTTTTAGCAGGTTGCTCTCTAGCCTGGTTTTGTGCAACAATTTTTTTTTCCTTGTCTAACTGTAGCGGGCTGTGTGGAATGATGTTGAATGCCATTTTCAAAAGAAAAAGAAAAAAGAGGCCCTCCAACATGAAAGTTAATTTAAAATCGTGGTCTCTTATATTGTGCCAGCTGCCTCTCTCATGTTGGTGTCACCTTTCTATACAACAAATAGACAAGTTCTGCTCTATCACTCAAACCACTAATGAAAGTATGGAATCAAAACTGCTTCCCATTGAACTAGTCCTAATGCATGGTTTGATTTCTGAGAGTGAGCATCTAATAAGTACTCTGAACACAGCCCAAGACATCTTATAAGTCTTGTTGATCCAGACTTTCCTTCACTGCTGTCTGTGACTTCCTCATAAGCAGTACAGTGCCAAGTTAGTGCATGATGTTTACCAGTCTTCCCATCATAGAAGTGTTAAAATCAGAAGAACTTTATCCCACTGAATAGATCTGATAAAACTCATTCTTCACAATTACTCATATGCTTCTTTCCTAGCTAGTTCCTTCTTGTTTGATTGTGTTGACAGCTATTTAATTACTAGATTAAGGCAACTGATGTATAATTTCTATCAATTCTCCTTTCTGTCTCAAAAATACATGTTATATTTGATCTCTTCAATTTTTTAGGAATTTTACCCATTTCCCAAAGATTCATAAAACCAGACATTAATGTGAAAGAACTTTAAGATTATTAAAATTCTCAAAAACAAGTTTATCAGGCTTATGGAATCTGAAAACAAATAGGGAGTCTCACTGACCTGCTTGTACTCTATACTCGCCCTTTGCTGCTTGCCTCAATTGTGCATCATATTTCTGGTGAAGACCGACAGCAAAGGAAGCATGTGTGGTCATCCCGTCTTTCTGAGGAGGAGGTCAAATTTTTCTTTAGTATTTTTTTCCTTCCTAGCCTCATGTTAATGTACTTGTAAGATGATTTCTTATCTACATTCTTTGCTATTAAGCTGTTTCCAATTGCCACTATATGCTAACAGAATTTCTTTAGCCTTATGTTTTCCCCATGAGCCTGTGGTCTACCAGTTCTCTGAATATATGAGCCTTCTTAATGAAATTAACTGGTTTTATTTTGCCATTTGTCTCAATCTTTCATTTTCTAAGAGCCCTTAATCCTGTCATTTAATCCTGTCCCAAATTATTCTCTATTTATCTCTTTTTCCTTGCTGGATGAAGTCATATTGAAAACGTTCACCATTACATTTGTTTTCTCTGTATTCTGTAAAGAAAATAAATATCCACAGAAGTAATTTAAGAAATGTACTGATCTCCCTTAATACTCAGCAACTCACAGGGCTCATTGTCAAGCTGCCTATGCAGTTTCTGCAGGTTTTGATAAATTCCCTGTGTCTAGAAGAATACCAAAGACCTCAAGCAAAGCATGGTTCATGGCCTTAACAGTTTGACATCATATTACCAAACAGAGATCTTATGAAATAATTCAAACAATGCTTTCCTTTTTTTCATTCTAACGCAGCCATCTTATATGATATTCTTATTTCTCTTCTGTACATCCTTTCATTTGGGAGAGCTTCCTTAATTTCACTGATTAATTAAAGAAAGAATAAGTTATGTAGTAACATTTGTGAATCTATACAGTCCTAAGTGACAATTTCCACATGCGTTTTCTACATATACTTTTCTAAGATATGATCTTTTTTTCTTGCTTGCTTTTCTCGTGTACACACGTGTAGCATCATATCCCATCTTCAGCAGAATCGTGTCAGCAGTGAGAACAGAAGCAATACATCTCTTTATCTCTGGCTTTTTATGGAAACGCCACCTTTAAAAGTACTTTCTTGTTTTGACTTATTTCGTGCTGGGTTGCTGACTGATCTGGGCAATGGTCAATTCAATCTCCCAAAATCTAATATTAGAAGATGAAAGGGAAGGACCCTGGTGTCAAGAGAATAAGCTGAGCAGTGTTCAGAAAGCACCAGTAATTCTCTCAGAAAAGCAGAAAAATGCATTTCCATTTTATTATTTTCTGTCTTCACTCATTACTGACTTCCCTTAATGAATGGTATAGCTTTCTTTTCTTTTGGTTACAAAGGTGGTGCCTTTGGATGGTAGAAAACTGCTGAAGAACCACATTTTATTTTGTTTTTGATGAAGGTCTCCTATTTAAGAATATTATTTTGCCTTATAGAAGGAGAAAGAGAATGTAACATCTAAGTGAAAATAAATCTATCAGAAACACGAATGAAAATCATAAATATTCTGTAGCAACTATATAACTATATTAGATAATCCATACAGTTACAAATATAGTTTCAACTTATTTACTGAATTTTTCCTACCTTCCCCATGCTGATTCCCCTCTAGATGCACTGATGGTGTAATGCAGTCAAAGGTCTGTTCACGTGCCTGCATGCTCCTCAGATTTTGAGGGTAGAATTTTTGTAGTAGGATTTTTCAGATGATTGCAATACAGGCAGACACACATGTGCCAGTCTTGTTTAATATTGAATTTCAGCATTGTGAAAGCTTCTTTATTTTTATATTGACATTTCTGAAGGTGCTTCTATGGAGACAAAACAAATCCAAGAAACTCAGCGCAAAAGCCTCCAATTTCTCTGATTAGCCTTGAATCAAAAGCACTGTTTCATCTCCATTTATCCATTTCCACATACCATCAAGTACCATTCTGCATGAATAAGTGAAGTGTCTACATTTCCAGTTTTACTGTGAAGATATCGGCAATTCAGCTCAGTGCACTTCTGCATTTCCATAGGACCTGCTTGCAGAACTGCTGCAAAGCAATTCTATAGCGTTTTTTCTTTCTTTCGTATTGGCCTGATTGTCTTCAGGGTTAGTCGCATTACCTCGTAAAATTGTGGAATTAATGGCTTCATTTGTTCCTTACTTTCTTGCAAAACAAGGTCTGGATTTGGTCCCTATTATAGGTCTGCTTTAATGTTGATGCGTAAAATATGAGAGTATTTTAAAATTATAGGAATTATTACTACAAGTGTTTCCTCTTGGATGAAAAGAGAGATGTAATAGGTTAGGACAAGTATTTCCTACAGGTGCTGAAGCACATATTTTCTGACACATCAAGGCTGCAGTGTAAAGAATCTTCACACTCACAGGAAGTTTCCAGCAGGTAATTTCTCCCTGTGACCCTGGTGCAAGTGTGCAGCACTTTCTGCATGACTTTTTCAAGTCCATGCACATCATCTAGGAATGAAGGAGCATTTGATGGCTCCTTGAAACTCTATCCTGATGGAGTTTATCATCCAGATTATAAATCTGATATATTGAATGAGCTTTCAGGCAGGCCATCCTCAGTCCTTTAAGGCATAGTGCCATGTTGGAAGGCTAGTGTCTACATCTCTTCAGTCCTAAAAACTGTAAAGCATAATAATGGGTGCATGAGTACTCTTGGTCCCTGCAGTCAGTAATTGCTGACTCAAAGCATAAATGGGAAGTAACCCTTTCCAAATTGGTATGAACAGAAGCTTTATTTTAATTCTTAATGCTTTCTTGGTACAAAAACATCCTATTTATACACAACTCTGCAGTAGCAGTGAGGAAGTACTGGGAAGCTCTGGTTGTCAATAGGAAGTCTTGGAGAGATTGTGTCTTGCGGAGGACTAGTTCTCAGACATAATCTCCCTGAGGCTTTCCATGGTGGGGCAAGGATTCACAGTGTCTTGCAGACAGTTAGTTCTGGATCACCAGGGGCCATCAAAGGAAGGCGTCTCTCTCTATGCTCTTGAATACAGCCCTCTGTCTGTTTTAGGTAGTTGTTTAGGAGCAAATAAATGGCAGCTTCAATGGCTTTGCTGTGGCATTTCTGAGTACAGAGACTGCAGGTGTGACTCCTCAGCATGAAGAAATTGTGTGAGGGGTTGGGCCTTTCCATGCTCTTCTGCCTCCCTTCGTCTGGGGTGAGACTTGCTTGAATGCTGCTTACACTCTATTTCGTAGTATTTGCTTACAGTGCTATGCTCTGAGTGTGTAGGTGCTGTATTTGTGTATGCCAAGGAATCATAGTTATGCATTACAGCAGATGTTTTATGGTAGTTCTGTAATTAGCACTCTGCACTGTTATGCCAGAGGCACAGATTTGATCTCTTGCTCTCTGGGCTGGCAGAGGATGGGAGTTCTGCTTAGGCAGTGTGCAAAACCCTGGGTAGGCAGGAAAAAGGAATATTTTTCCATTGCTCTGCAGTGGCCCTTATAGCTAATGGTGATGATATTTTGTGCTCTTATGCCTTTCATTTAAGGATTTCCAAGTGCTTTACAAACATTAAATCCGATATTCTGTACCCTAGTGAAAACAGCTAGTGTGGGGTACAGAGGGATCACTTCATCACTGACCTCTGGGCCACAACACACCAGCTGTCTAGCAAGGCAGGGCAGAACTGGTCAACATTTTAGGATGGGGAGTAAGCAGTATAGCTTTCAATTAAAGCCACAGGGAAAATTGATGGAGGCAGAATGCAATGATACTTGCATTTAACCAGAGCACTTGGGCCAATGTATCAATTTTGAGGGGAAATTGCTGGGTTTCTTAATCCAAACACACATGCCTTCCATCAGCACCATCCCCTCTGTGCCCATGACACAATGACAAGTCACTGGCTTAGTGGTTCAGTGAGAAAAGGTCCATCCCCTGACTGATCAAAGGCCTACAGCTTGGCAGTCTGAATTTCAAAAGAGCCAGACAAATGATGTGAGCCTCCACCACACAGAATTGAAGACTTGCATCAATACATGTGGATTAAGACCTTTGTGCTCCAGCCATCAGATCAAGCTTCTAGCTCCATTTAGCGGCTCCTTGTGCATTTTTGTGACTTTTTTGGCTTCCTTTACTGTTTCCTTCAGACTATTTAGTCCTATATACTTTCCATGCTCAAAATAGAAGTGTTTTCTTCTCATGTTCAGCAGCATTTCCTTAGTAAATACAGAATACCCAAAGACATTCATCACATTTGCTAAGCTAAAAGTTCTGTGTGAAGGTTTTTGAATCCCTTTCTTTCATTTATTACCTTCTTCTTTCATCTCTTATGTGTCTATCTTAATTTCTTTCCTTTAGTTCTGTTTCTTTTTCTTGTATAGTTTATTTTATTGTCTTTTGTTATACTTCTCTTTAGCCAGAATAATTGGCTTATTCTCTTTGCTTTTATTTGGGATCAATGCAGGCACCTACATTTTAGATCTGCCTTTCTTTTTCTTATAAAACAGATTTTGTGTCTGGTTTTATGCAACTCTGCATGTTGAGCTGTTCCATGATTTATACTTTTTAGGATAGTTTATATTTCTGCAACAAGTTTCATAAACTTGGTTTTTTTTTTAAATATGACACTTTCCTGTTGTTGCTGTGTGGTTACAAGTGACTGTTAATTCTTGATCTCTGTGGTTCAAATGCAACAGCTGTAAGCAGGTTGGTATTTCCATCCCAGGTGATTGAAATCCAGCACAAGCTGTAGCTTGAAAAACTGCTGGATTATCATCTCTCTATTTAGCTAAGTTGTTGACTACTACAGAAACAATCAGCAATCACAGAACATTGCAGAATTTGAGCTCAGGAACTCTGAATACTAAATGACAAATGCAACCATTCAGCACAGCATATCAGAATCATATTACCATTGGTTACCACCAAATTTTCCTCTTGTGTGTATAAAGCTTGGTTAGGTGACCCAAATTGCCCACACTTGATTTGTTTTGCTTGTGATATGAACTAATACCAGGTTTGCTGTCTTCTGAAATAGCTTTGTTTTCTTCAAAGCAACATGATGATGCTACAGCTTTTCCTTTCTTTGGCACTTAGCTTACTAGCATTATGGTCTGGTGGAAACAGAACACAGATGCTTTCTTTGCACATGGATGATTTGGTAATAACTCCATTGGAACCTCATGTCAATTTTTCCAGATCACATCAGCAATTGTACCATCAGCAAAAGTTCTTCTGCCAGGTTCCTCTGCAGACAAAATGCCACTGTGACATTTTAACCTTTCCTTTCTGTAGGTTTCCAGTCATCTGAAATCAGAGACATTACTGTCTCTCTATTTTTTTGACCTCTCCTGCATGTTGTCATGAATGCATTTCTTGGTCAGGCATCATGACTTGCAAAACCACAATACCTTTATATTTGTACTCTGTATCTCTGTCCTTTCTTAGCAATACTGGCACAATTACCTGGGAAAGATTTCCTGACATACTTCCACAACAACATCTATATGCCCTTCTGAATACAGCCAACTTTCATTTTCTTGTCTATGTTTTGATGTTATGTTTTTTACAGAGCAGCTAAACCACAGCAAAATCTGAACGTACTGCTTAAGATACTGTGATTAAAAATATGAAGATGACCATGGCTATCCCATTAATTCTCTCTGCTATCTCTAATTGAAAAAATAGTAATCCAATAAGTACAACATTTTTACATATGTACCCACTAATCGCGTGTAGGACCAGCTCTGCTCTGGATGGACAGTATTTATTCTTCTGTCTTATGTATCAGTTCATAATATTCCCTGTTGAATGTAAATGAAGTTAGTGCACTTGTAACATCTTTTTCTCTCCTTAAAACACATCATGGTTGGCTGATTGCATAGATCCTTTCCTAAGTGTTGTATCAAATTGTCACATGTTGTTATGTATCATGCAAATACCTCTGTAAAGAAGCTAGCTAGTCAAGCTAGTTAACTTATTTCCATGGGTGGTGGATTGCTCCAGGAGAATGTTATTGCCACTGTTGGGATCTTCCAGTTCAGGAAAACTGCTGACATTTTCTTTGGCAGTGGTTGTTCCTGTGTGTGAAGAGATAAGAACAGCAGCTTGTGTCATGACTGTTCTGTGCCACAAGGGTCTGATCTGTCTTTGCAGGGTCTAGTCAGTGAGGCAGAGAATTTGTAGAGGCCAGTGGAATGGGGCTGTTGAGCAGCAGCTCACTGGCCACCAGCAGGGACCTCTCCTGCAGGTGGCCTGGCACCTTGCTCTCATTCTTATCCTGGGGATCTAGTAGACATTTTCACTTTCTAGAGGCTATAAATTGATATCAAAGACCGCCGTGCTCCCTGGTGAGAACAAATGACAAGGTTCCTTGTCAATACTTACAGAAGTTCAATACGCTGACCTATATAACTCAGGGTCCTCACAGGCTCTGCTGTGTTAAAGTGGGCCACACTCCATGGGGAAAAATCTGAGCCATTATGTTACAAAGCGTAATTGCTCTATAAATATATGTGTTTAATGTTCCATCAGTGCTATCTTTAAAGTGCTGTAAAGAAAGCTATTGCAAATACTGCTGACTTGTAATAAAATGTCTTTTCTTCAGAGGAAGCATAAAGAACTTGACAAGTAAGGGTTAAACAGCATAAATACAATTTTATTTCTTCTTTCAAGTTACCCACCTATTTGATATTTCTCATGTTATTCTTTCACTTCCTTCCATGTTTATTTATATCTAGCTTAGAAGCCAGAACTTCAGTGTTCTGGGCATTGCACAAATACAGAACAAAGGAAGAGCCCCTGTAACAGAGGCTTTGCTTTTTTTTCCATCTCTTTATTGTAGCCTATTATGGAAAGGCTGCCTTTTGACAACTAAAGACAAAATGTGGGTGCACCTGGAAATTAAATGGGAACCATCTCTCTCTTTCACCCCTCACCAAAATGATTGCTTTAACTTTGGCTGTAAAGAGAACAAACTTTCTTGGCATTTTTCAAATTCAATTATGCAAGACATTTCATTCTCATGTTTGCTTTTAGAAGGAAATAATTAGCAGGCATTTCTGTTTTCCACACGGATCTTAGTATTCTACAAAGAAGATGACATTATACCTGGGTAAACAGCAAAGTGATTATCAAAACAAAGTCAAATAAAACAAAGAAGACTTTCCCTTTCTTTCAGAAACTCCTAGTACTCTGCAGCATTTCATGTGTAACTGAATCTTTTCTTCTCAGATTAATTTCTGTTATTCTCCACGTGGCTAAATATAGACTAATCGAAGTAGTTTCAAGACTAGTAATTTATTTATGATAATTTTATTGGCCTTAATTCCCTTGTGATTGTATTGGATTTAATTTGTACTACAGCAGCTTCCATGTAGAAAAATAGGTTTAATGATTTTTCATTATATAGCTTTATTTTACAGCATGCTTTGTTCCTTAGTATTTGGCAACAACCGTTCCTTCTTTTCCTAAGGTCAGAATGATTTGAGAGCTTCAAATAGGTATTTAGAGAGATCTGATAAAGAAATTTCATCTCTGTGGGTACTGGCCAGTGATGAACGGAACCCTAGGTTTCAATAGAGACTAATCTTAACTCAGGAGAGAAAATTCAGGAGGGGAAAAGCAATCTGCTCTTCAGTGACAGATCGCTGACAATTTACTTCCACTAGCCACCTCTCTCTTCCTGCCTAAACTGTCAGAGTGCCATGGAAGAAAAAGCCCTTTGTGCCTCTGTGCAGAAGGATACTGTCATCACTATTTTGAATGGTATTTTACATAGGGCTAGTTAAGATCAGCAATTACTTCATCCTTCCTGCCTCTTCTTTGTTCTGGTGTCCTCAACATAAAAAGGACATGGAACTGTTGGAGCAAGTCCAGAGGAGGCCACGAGGATGATCAGGGG
>JBCJKH010078104.1:0-11458 GCA_039877255.1 Loriculus beryllinus
ACTTTTTTATGTTCATGTCACTTTTCTAGCTGTAACTAATAATGTGAGAAGACACATGTGAAAATCAGCAAAATAGCTCCTAGGCAATATCATATAATTCAAATCTAAAATAATGGGGAAGCAGTAATACCCTGGCCATTGGTCTAAAATAGTTACTGTCTGCACTCTGAGCACATTACTTTTGGGATAATTTTTTGTCAATTCCTACAAATTGTGTAGTGTATATAAACAGTTTAAAATGTAGAAATAGAATCATACTTTTTGTTGCTCTGCAAGCTTTGTAAGTGGCTAACCAAAAAGGTTTTATTTCCTTTTAATGATTCATTATTTATGCTTAGAGTTGAGTTACATTTGTTTCTGTATGTAAATTATTGAGAAGTCTTGTTTAAAAGCAGAGGAGCTAATTGTGTATAATCAGGCAATGTGTTTTCTGCTGTAATTTCCAAATTGTTGCACACAAGACCTTAACAGAATGGACAAGACTTGAGTATGATGAAAAATTCTTTTGTGTTCTTAAGCGGCTTTTGCGTTTTGCACATGACAAAAACATGACATGAAAAATGCCAATGTGAATGTAATAATTCCTGTTATGTGATCACTAATAGTCGTGAAGGAATATGGAATCACAGGTTTGCAGGGGTCTTCAGAATTGGTGCAGACTGTTCTGAAAGTATGGGTTTAAGTCAAAATGATTAATTTTAATGCTATACCAGTAAAAATGCATCATGGGATGTATGTCTTCTACCTCTTCACTGGTGCAGCTCTTTAGTTAAAGATACATAAGTAGTTTCTTTGTCAATTTGTCTTTCAGATGATGCAAATTTCAACAAATTTCAAACATAGACCTGTTCTATATGCCTAGGAAGCTTATTTAAAAATTAGCATAGGGATGTAGCAAGACCAGGCTGTGTGCATAAACAGAACTCTAATCTTTATGGAGATGCAAAATCAGTTGCATTGTAACACATACACAGTTTTAAATGAGTTTTACTTCATATTTGTGAGGTTTTATTGGAATCAATGGATTTTTAATGCAGTTTAATTATTGCAGAAAAATGCAGCTACTGGGGTTTTTAAACTGCGTCTTTTAATTATTTAAAAAAACACAAGCAAAAACCTATGCTGCTTTTTGTCTAACTAAGAGCTCATTTGTCACACTAATTCCATGCTGGATTCCCCTTCTAAGCCTTTGTGATTCTGGGAAGAAAAGTTATATGCAGTAGAGTAAGGATGCTTTGATGTGATTCTGATTCCTTCCTGTTTGTCTTGCTTGCCTGCAGTTAACATGAGACAGTTGTCTTCTATGCCGTGTCTAGTAACGGGTATTAGATGTTTAATAAAAAGGAAAATATAATCAGACCTCACTTCCTTTGTTGGTTCTTGCAGCTTTCAAAACTTTACTCTGTGCTTTCCTGTTACCATAGGTCTTGAAAGGTGGATGCAATGAGAAGAAAGGATTGTTGATTGAAAATGACAGTAAACCAGATTATGTAAATTAAGTCAGAGAAAACTGTTTTAACAGTAAGGTGGGTTTTTTAAAAAGTAATTTTTAGTAATCTAACTTATTGGTCACTTCTTGGAACTATTTTATTTGTAGATCAGTAAGTAAACATTTTCAGCAAGGTCAACATTCCCTTGTAAGGGAAATAAATTATAAAAGTAGTCTAGCTTTCAACATCAAGATTTAAACACAGTGTTAATTTATTTCTAAGATAACCATGATTTCTGAATATTTTATTTGAAAACCAAAACCAAAACAATTTCTGTGGTGCCAAACTTCAAGTTTTGCAAGGATTGCTTTCCAGGGATGCCCACAATTTTTTGGCTATGGTTGATATGCCTTTTAAAATTCTGATTGCAACTGCATTGCTAGTCTCACTGGCTAAAGAGTTAGAACAGCTTTCTAGGCTTGAAAGTACTTTCTAGTCCCAAAAGTACTTCAACAATGCAGAGTCAGCTATGCACATCAGGTCTTCATTTAAGATTGCCATCTTGCAGCTTATCTGCATTTCTCAGATTTCTACACTACTATTTTATTTTTCCTTTGTAGTTCTGTCATAATTCATGCTGCTGCTTCTCAACCAGGTTAGAATAGCTTTGCTACCAAATGTCTTTCTTTAGTTCTGTGGCATTCCAGGCTGGGGGTGACACTTCGCAGTTGTTGCTTAACGCATGGGTTTGAGTTCTACAGGTTACATTTTGATAGAGGGAGTGGAGACGGTAAATCAGGATTGTTTTGAGGCTAGAAGACTAAGGGCAGATATAGGCTTATGAATGCTGTTTCAAAGCATTAAGATTGCTGGACTCAAATGGGAGTTTTAGGGGAAAAATGGGAAGTAAAAGTTGATGGCTTCCAACAGTGCACTATTATATCTCAACAACATAAGAGCTCTAAATCACTGGAGGTGATTCTTCTGGCAGGCTTCTTTGAAGCTGAAAGTTAAGATTAGAAACCCAAGGATGTGCATTTGGAGTAGGAAGGAAAGCAACTTAAGGTTTTGTTTGGATGCACAAAGCAGCAAAATATTTTTAACCTGTTCTTAGTGGTGCACAGCGGAGTTGTAGAAAGGGAAGATTCATGTCTGTAATCTTTGAAAGAAAGAACTGTAGCAAAAGGACATCTAGCTTGAAACTAGATTTGAATTTGACATTTTTTACCAAATAGAAAACTACCACAAGGCTTCTTGGTCTTGTGGAGAGGTGAATCAGTTATGCCTAGAAGCAGAGTGCTGGAGTTGTATCTAGCCTGGCACCTTTTCTACCTGCTGATGTTAATGGGTGCTTTTTGAAGCATTTCAGCTTTCTTTGAGGGGCTGATGTACAAATATGGCAGCCCAGTTTCTAGTCTGATGTTGGATGAAATTAAGATCAAGCTTGAAGTAAATGTCTCTCATATTTTCCAGTGACTTCCTCTAAAACTTGGAAATCTCTCATCCTCTTGTGCTGGCATATAGCTAGCTCAAAAAGTGGAAACAAGTTTTGTGTTCACTTTTCTTTGGCGGAAACCAAAACCCCAAGGTAAACAAAAGAAATCCTGTTAAAATAGCAAAGTTTCACCCACCCCCCTCTGAGACTTACTTCTGACTGCATTTAGCCATCACTAATTTATATTAAACAGCAACAAAAAAGTGTTTTGAAAAGCAAAAGCAGAGTGGAAACAAGCAATTGCATTACTGGAATATCACATGAATGCTACCTGTGTAAATGGTTAACATCTTTGAATTACTGTACCATCAGCGTGGTTAAACCTTTGCCCAGAGTACCATGGGCACAGGCAGGAATAGTTGAAGGAATGTTGATAAATAATGAAGAAAACTGCTGCTGGTAGCTGTTACTACAGCTGCAGTTTTGTGGTCAGAGACCATAGGTTTTTGTATAACACAATCCAAACCATGTTAGGTATAGAGGTATTGGTATGTGCCAGTAGTGGGTTATTCTGTGTTGCTTCAGTTACTTTTCAAGCTTTTTGGTGCACTTACTGAAACATTTTTGAGTGTCATTTGAGAGTGTTAGTATGTGTTCTAGTGTGGTTATATAAAACTAGCAGGGGAAAAATACCCTTGCAGCTTTTCCACTGGGCTTTTGTAAACTTGAGCTCAATTCAGTGAACTAATTTAATACTGCTATCCCACAGGCCCTTTCAAAAGAAAGCATTATTCAGTTGTAAAGTGTAGGCTTCTTTTTAAGGAATTCTGAAGTTTTCAAATAGCATTTTGGTACAGAATCCTCAAATCCATTGACTTTTCAGTCTGTCTCAATGGATGATTTTTTGTGGGGTCAGTGAAACTAATGAATATTCCAAGCAGCAACAAATATATCAAATCTAGTACACTTCCTGCAATTCAGTGAATACAACTTGTAAGCATTCACAGATGCTGTTCTTTAACAGGGGTTTTGTAAGGCTTTACTGTTGTCAACAGCACATCAGATGTGATACTGTTAGCTGCCAAAACAATGTATTAAAAGTGTCGTTCCATCTTCAGCAAAGCTTATTTGTAAACCTCCCATTAATTTCTCTTGAATTAGAATGCCTATGTGAGATTTATTCTGGCATGATACGAAGTTTGACCAGCTTTTTTGCCTTCACAAGAAACAGACTTCAGTGAGTATCTGCTCAATGAAAGTAAAATCGTATGTTTTCATTTGTGCATTCATAAAAAGTGGAACAAGCCTTTGCTTAATTCAGTACACCAAAGAATATTAACACCCCACCTTCTCCCTCCTCCGCCCTAAGTTTCATTATGATGGGGATTGTGTTCTGGAAAGTTTTTTTTAATGTTATATTTGTTCAAAAAGAATTAAGAATAAAATCTTGTAAGAGCTGTGAGCATGCCTAAGTCTATTAAACAGAAATCTTAATGAAAACCTTCTGAGTATCTACATGTTTTTTGTTTTAAATCTACCAGCTTTCTGGTTAATCATAAGGCAGCTTTGACATAGTGACAGATTGCTGTCAGTGTTAACGGCATACATCTTTCAACTTCCACAAGTGCTAGAAGCAGTGGAGCTGAGCTGCCAGGTAATCCTGGTGGTATTCCATGGTATATGCAGAGACCAGATGGTTATTGCTATCCATGAAGTCAGGATGCATGAGCTATTTTGTATGTCAAGAACGGAACTCCAGAATATATCTTCTTGTGTATCTGCTTTTGGGGGAAAAAAATTGTCCTTCAGTTAAGCTCAAATGCAGCTGCTGCAATAGCTGCTGATTTAAGGGCAAGGCTGTAGTGTAGTTTTTTGTTTGGATGGATTTGTTTACCTCACTAATTGTACACAGTTCTTGGATTTACTGAGGACAGTGCCTTTTAAAGATGTTGGTACCATGGCTTATTCATAAGCCTTCCTTCCAGGTCACGTGTCAGAAACCACTAGTTTGGTGTTCTGTGTGCTTACTTTGTCCCCACCAGGGAAACTTAAAATATCTTAGTTCATCCCTGTGGAAGCAGAGTTGTGGGATGCAAGGATCACAACCTTATGTTAATTAAGCTATTATTAATAGTAACAGCTTGATTCCATTAATGATAGGTAACTATTAATGTAGTACAAGCAATTATTCCCAAACACCCTCACTCAGTTACTGCTATAGGAGAGTCTTGGTGTTTGGAATTTCTCTGTTCTCGTGGATTCCACACAAATGCTAGTCTGGAGCTTAGCAGTTCTTGGGAGACTTCCACCATTTATCAGCATCTGCTGCTTCTCTACAGCTTGCTATTTTCTGGTGGCTAGATCTTCAACTGTGCACAAGTATCTGTAGAGTCCATCAACAGAAACTTGCACAGAAGGGATTTTTGTGACAAACATTTGCTTGTTTCCCGAACAACAAAAAACATTCTGGGAACTGAAAAGATAGTTTGTATTTAAATGCTATACAATGTCTTACAAACACTAACAGTTTATAATTGTAAAACTATGCTGCCTGGCCAGAAACTGTGACAACACTGGAATTCAAGAGCAGCTTTGTACTTTACAGATCGATTGTGATGGTTGAAGCATGCTGCTTTGTTTGAGCAAAGACGAGACACTTTTCTTGTGCACAAACATTACAGCATTCATTTTGATGAAAAAAATGTATTTTCAAATAAAGCAAATGCTTTAAATGAAGAGTAAACCTGGGGATCTCTTTCAGAGGAGGGGTGTGAACATACAAGGTTTGCTAGTTAGCACTGCACAAAAATATCTTCAGATGAAAATGCTCCATATTCTGTTTGCTCAGGGGTCAGCTTGTAAGCATCTTGAGAAATAACCTTACAGACTACTGAAGTTTTAATCCCTCTGTGTTACTAAGTTTCTGGAAAGTAAATTTCAGTATTTAGAATAAGTGTGCTGCTTTCCTTTTCAAAGCTGTTGTACGTAGCATGCTCTGTGGGAGCTTGTAGTTGGAGTCAAATAGTACAGCTGTGTATCTAAACAAATGATTTCTAATACAGTCTTGTGATTGTTTGCTTTCTAAGAAGTAACGGAGCAATACAATCATCCCAGCTGTTTGAGTGTAATTGCTTTAGGCAGTGGCAAAGGTTATCTACTAAACTGAAGCTGTGTGCATGTTCCCTGGTTTTCTAGTTCATGCTTATGGAAGTTGAAGGTATGAAGAAAATGTCAAGGTTGCAGAAAATGTTAGCAAAAGCAGTAGTTCACTATTTCTTTTTTTTTTTTCCCTATATATAATTTAAACAGTGATTTCCAGCTGGTTTTTTTTCAGTCTCTAAATAGCTCCATAAGATACACTAAAACAAACCACAGACAGAAGTCTGAGAGCTGTTGCATGCTACTAACTTACATGAAGAAAATGTCTAGTATTACTAAAAGAGCTTGGATATTGCATAAAGTACCTTATAATGCACAGGTAAAATTGAGTGTTAAGTGTAAATATTAGCATCAAAGCACCTTTAAAAAGCTCCTCCACTTCAAGTTGATAATCTTAAAGTATAAGAGAAAGATAAGGTAGCACAGTATGTGCTGAGAGATCTCTGCAGTGGTGATCTTGGTTTAAAGAAACGTATGTGGGTACAAATATAATTTGTTTATATGCTTATAACAAGAAGAAAATTCTCCTCTCTTTTCAGGAATTTTTTCACTAAAAGGACAAAGGAACTCAAACCTGCTGCCCAAAGTGCTCCTGGTTGGAAGTTGTTTGGAAAAGTCCCACCCAGGGAAAACCTTCCAAAAGATTCCAAAATTATTCAGCAGGTGAGTAAGCATCACACAACTCTAGGTACAAAACTTGTAAAAATTAATGCATAAGTATTGCAGTTCTCTGCTGTTTATCTCCATGTTGTTACTATACAACTTTAGAGTGCTCTGGGAAGTACTTGTCTAAAGAATAGTAATTACTGAGTTTGAGTTTTATAATTTTCTAGTACATTCTTAAGTACATTTCTTGTAAAAAGGTGATGCATGTTCAAAAAGTGTTTAAGCTTTTTAAGAAAAAAAATCAGAGCTTGTATTAATTTCCTGTAAAAACTGCCTTATTTAAGGTGATATGCTGCTTTATTTTATTTATTTTTTTTAAATAGTAATGTGATTGTGAAATACTGTTTTTTAATCTAACTCATCTTTGTATAGTCCTTCTTGCCGTGAAGACTTACAGTCTGGGTGACTTAGTGACTGGGTAACTTAAGCAACAAATTGCTTAGAATTCTGAAACATGTAATTTTGTTTCATTTAGGCTTTCAATCTCACTCAAGATTTTTTTGTTTCAAAATTGTAATGTAAGTTGAACTTGTTTTGGAGTTACTGGGGTACTACAGAAAGGTAATTCTGATTTCCTTCCTCTGATACAAAGTTGGACTTAATATATACATTCCTGGGGAGCCTGTCTTTAATTTGGTAAAATAGTAATGAAACATCATAGTCTTTGAAGATGAGGAATTGGTAATGTATTATTAATGTAATGTTAACATGCAGTTCTTAAGTTGAAAGATTTGTTGACATAAGAGATGTGAATATCCTTTGTGTTGGTTAAAACAGTAACTTGAATCTCTTGAGAGCTGCTTTCTCTGTCTCCTTTCTTACATTCTCTGTAAGGTGATGTATTTGACAAGTGCAAATGGCTGTGAATGAAGCAGTGTTCAGCTATCTTCTAGAAACAGCTTCTTAGTGAAGAGGGCCTTTTGGGAGCAACTAAAATGAAGAAAGAGGGTTCTTTTTGAAGGAATTCAGTGTAATGGGACTTGTCACACAAAAATGTAGGGAATGATGAGATTACAGAAACTGCAATCTCGAGGTTTGGACTAGATGACGTTTAAAGGTCCCTTCCAACCTAAACTGTTCTATGATTTACTGTGCAGTAAATGGAATGCTTTTTCAACATTTTCAAATACAATTTTCCTTATTTAAATGGTTTCCATTTTTTTGGGTGGGAGAGTGCAAGTCATCTTAGTTTACTTGCAGATGAATGCTGTTGATCTTATGCTATGAAAATACTGTAGTAAAAATCCAGATGTCTCTTTCATCCCGAGAAATCGAGATTACGCACAATGCTACCAGTCATAGAATCACAGAATAGTTAGGGTTGGAAAGGACCTTAAGATCGTCCAGTTCCAGCCCCCTTGCCGTGGGCAGGGACACCTCACACTAAACCACGTCACCCAAGGCTTTGTCCAACCTGGCCTTGAACACTGCCAGGGATGGAGCATTCGCAACCTCCCTGGGCAACCCATTCCAGTGCCTCATCACCCTAACAGTACAGAATTTCTTCCTTATATCCAATCTAAACGTCCCCTGTTTATGTTTTAAACCCATTACACCTTGTCATTGATCACCTTGCTCATGAGAGTTCCCTAGTGTCTAGAAGACATGAGTTTAAACTCCATCCTTTCTTTCAGTAGGGGTGTGCATGTCATCTGTGGTGGCATAAAACTATTTAGGGTAAACACAGAGAAAGTGTGACTGCAAAAGACACTTTCCCGTAAGAAACCAGGCTGTGATATTTTTTGATTTCCATACCAAATAGGATGGATATGATACCAGTCTGGTACAGACCCAAAACCAGATCTGCCATTTCACTTGTAGTTCAAAAGAAAAAATAGAAATACTCGAAGTGGACATAGTCCAATGATCAGGTCATAATGGGGGTAATGCCATGGGAGGTACTGTAAGGATATGCCTGTTGCTTATTCATTCTCTTTTCCTCTACAGCTTTGTAATGCAGCTATCTAAGTGTAAGTTGGGTGGACCAGAAATGCTGTAAACCTGATGCAGGTTTAACTAATGCGGTAGCTTGTCTCTTACTGGCCAATGCCAGTTGTGCAGGAGGTTGGTCCTTGGGAGATCCTTGCTTTTATGACCCATTTGATTGATTTGAAGCATACTAAGTAACTACTTCTGCAGTATTGCCACAGCTTGAGACAAATTCCCTTCAGTTACAAGTAGGAGTGATGTCAGCCCCGACCTGCCCTGTTATTTAAAGCCAACTGCTTTATATTTTTCATAAATATTATAAAGCTGTTTGGCACATTCATATCCTGCAGCAAGGTAGTAATTGTATAGTGCATAAAAAAAACCCACTATAAACTCATTACTTCTAATTTTGCTAAATGCCTGTACCATTTGCATTGTCTGATAATATTTCAAGTGCTGGAACTTAAACCTCATCTTGTAGATGGTTGTCATGTCTCTTGCTGGTACGTGGAGACAAAGCAGTGTTGAGTGTTTCATGTAAAGCACTTTGCAATTTCATGTTGTAAATGCCTGTATTCAGCCACTTTTTTCAGTTTTGCATAAGATTTATTTCCATGTCTGCTTTTAATACCAGTAATGTTTGAGATAAACCCAGTCTAAACAGCTCAGAGTGATTCTGTCACACTGCAGCTGAGTAATCACCCTTAAAAAAGATTAAAGGATATAAAAGAGCAGGCAAGTAGGCAAGCTGTTTTCCCTTTTTCCACACAGCTAGTGTTACAGTGAGAATTCATATTGTCTCTGTTCATTCCGAGACATGAATGATAAAAATGAGAATGATAGTAATAATCCCTTGGTCATTACTAAGTTTTTAGAGTGATTTCAGGGTTATGTATGTAGCTGAAAGTGTTTCCATGCTGACCTTGTTCTGAGACTGACATACAGGTGGTAATCCTAGTGCTGTCCTGGACAGGGCAAGTCTGTGGCTGTGTGTATTGCAATAGATTGAAGCAGCCTCTTCCATGACCTGGGAAAAAGGCTGGATGCTGTACAGTCTTGTCTGGATCAGTGCAGTTTCTGACTTAATGGAGGTAGTGTGATTTCCCCCAGCCCCTCCAGTGCGATATCTCTTCCTGTGTGTCATGCTATCTTAAGGAGAAACATCTGAGAGGAGGTACTTCCTTTTTCCTTGAAAAAGGGTGAGGCTTGTTCTGACTATAGACATTTAGAAATGTTGGCAGAGATATCAGAAAGTACAGGCTGATTTAAAACTACCACGCTGCATGTTTCCCTGCTCTTTTGGAGACATGGTTGCTTGCTACCTTACTAGGTGA
Organism: Loriculus beryllinus; assembly: GCA_039877255.1. Taxonomy (NCBI): domain Eukaryota; kingdom Metazoa; phylum Chordata; class Aves; order Psittaciformes; family Psittacidae; genus Loriculus; species Loriculus beryllinus. The sequence goes on from JBCJKH010078104.1 coordinate 9,954, forward strand.
ACTGCTGAGGTTTTCATGCCTATGGTTTTTCATCCCATTCTCTCTTGAGGTTTAGCCAAGACCTGACAAATTTTGATGTCCGTCACACTCTTGCTATTGTGTTTATTTCCATGTGCTGATAGTCTCTGGTTTGCCAGCTACCTCATATATGTGGGAGTAGCATCTTGAGAAACAGCTCAAGTTTTAATATAGTAACTCTCCCTCCTAGCTGCCCTTGCAAGTCTCAGTTTTCAGGAGAGAAGCATTCTGTTCTCCCATTCTTCCTGTTCCCCTTTGAAGGAGTGCTCTATGAATGTTTGGGTGAATATTACTCAACCTTAGGAAGTGGTAAGGAACAATGAATAAAATCAAATTCTGTCCCGCTGACACTTACTTTGAGGAGAATATAGGATATCATCTATTTCTAAAGAGTATGACCTTCCTTAGGCTGGTGTGAAGACCTTCCTTAACTTTTTATTTTGAATGCATCTTTTGTCAGTACTGCTTTAATAGTCTGATAGTCTGTTGATCCTGTGAACTTCCTACTCTGACTTCCTGGAAGATTTATTAGTCAGATTGTCTTGATCACACTGTTCAGTGAATCTTTACCTGAGCCTTTGTTATGTTATGTTGGCATTTTATGAACCAGAAGTTGTGATTTTATCTGCATTTGGACATATCTTCAGGTTCATGGAAGGCATATTCTTAATAGACTGCCTTCCTTTGTGTTATCTGCCTTCCCTTGTTCCTAAAGCCATTTTTGTCAGAAGAGAAGGAACTTGGTCTAGGCTTCCAACATGGTGACCTTAACCTTCAAATTTTTTACAACTTTAACTCATTTAGTTGTGGAGACCTGATGGGAGAGACTAAGAATAGGTCCAATATGCCCATGCTGCTGTCACTCATAGGGCTGGATGTGTGGCAGACATTGTGAAGGTAGGATTAAATTGGTTAAAATGCATTCTGGAAGACGCCTGACCAGCTTAGCTTGGTATAGGCTGCCAGAGATGCCTTTGAGGGAATAAACTGAGAGGTTAACCTGCAGTGGTACATACCTGCTTCTCTTTTTGTTTGGGTTGAGCCACTGTTGTGTGTTTTAAGATGGTTTGCTTTAGGTACCAGCAGCTATTTAGAGAAAGTTCTGCATACATATGAGAATGTGCTTGGTCTGTACAGTCACTGTATCACATCTGGAAAAGCCCTCATATGGGTAGAGGGGTTTGCCTCCAGCACATTTTGTTGTTTCTTTCCTGTTTCATTCTTTGATGGGAAGAGTCAAAGGTGGATTTAGCCTTTCAATGAGATTTGCAGCATAGTTGCTATGGAAAACTACTGCTGATGCCAACCTCATAAGTTTAACCATGACAAGTGCAAGGTCCTACACCTGGGTCGGAGCAATCCCAGGCACAGCTACAGGTTGGCAGAGCAGAGATTCAGAGCAGCCCTGCAGAGAAGGACTTGAGGGTGGTGGTCGATGAGAAAATGAACATGAGCCGGCTTCAGTGTGCGCTTGCAGCCCAGAAAGC
>JBCJKH010078124.1:0-13822 GCA_039877255.1 Loriculus beryllinus
CCCTCTTACGGATGCAAAATACAGCATGTGACATGGCATATTAATGACTCTTTGCTACTCAAAATAATAATGTACTCATTCTAGCTTACACCTAGTTCTTAGAATATAATTTGAGGTACATCTAGTCCTACCATCCACAGAGAAGCAGGTTCTAAGGGAAAATACTCTATTTCTAAGTCTTAAAATTCTATACAGCTGCAAATATTCTGGGTAAAGTATTTGTGAGAGTTGGTAGAACAGCTCTGGAAAAAAACACACCAACCAACCAATCCCACAAAATTCAAACAGAAAACAAACCTGCAATTTTAATTAACCAGTACTTAGTTGGCATGTTACCTGGTATTTCATAAATGCTTCTTGCTATCTAGCTCTGTCTAAATACATGTTTTAAATACTGAAATAAACTTATGAAAAAGTGGGGGTTTGACCCTCAACTTTCCCAACCTCCAAAGCCAATTCCACAAATTAGCGCATTGCATCAATATTCATTAAAAAGTTACAACTCTCAAGAATGATTTTGGAACATCAAAGATGTTAACACGGCTCCATAGAACCTTTTACACTAAAAACAGAAGCAAAAAAAATCAAACCTGAGCATCTAAATCTCTAACCTTTGCTCTTTAATCCACTACATCATAATAGCATCAATGTTTAAGTTCTCTTCCTGCTGATCATCAACAGCTACTAATTAACAATTTTCCTCAAAAGTTATGCACCCCTGCTAAGACCACTGACACTGCTATAATGAGAAGTACACACAAACTTGGTTTACTCTCTCCTGCACTGAAATGCACATAATGAAAAACCGGATTGCACTTCCAAGTGTTCTACCTGGTTCTCATAAAAATTGGGTTCAATTCACAGTACCAGATGATTTCTTGAGCGTCTTTTTACCATTAGGGCTCAGCCCACGAAGGGATAACAGTTTTCTGTGACAACAAACCAAGCATTTAAATTTTCAGCCCTTGGCACTAAAGGCAAGACTAACAACTGCCTCAGAGATTCTTAACACTAAGGAAGAACTTAACTCTAGTCTAATGTTTGGAGACCATAACAGGATTCTGGCTTGCAGCACTTTCCAGAAAGAGCATAAAAAGAAATAATAATAGAATCAGTAGATCAAAACACTGGGGCAGAGTCCAAAATTTAGGTAAGCGCTGTAATCTCCAGTGAGAAAATAATGCTCTCTCTCTAGCCTAGTGACAACATCGTTCTCAGCAACTCATAACTTCAACAGGAGAGCTTTTTTTTTTGTCTAGAACTAAACAGCTAGGTCACTCTCGCTGTAATGTGACCTTCTAATTTGAAACTTTACAGGCAGAAGAGGGAACTGAAATTGTATCTCCCACACATTAGTAGAAAATATTTTTTTTTGGTTAAAGACAGTAAGAAGGGGACAAAAAAAATTACTACCTATTCCCAAGAATCTGTGGTATGCATATTTCTTATTGCTTCATGCTAATGAGATTTTATAAAAGTAGAAACAGTCCTTGGTGTAGGGGAAATATATCAATAGAGAAAGGGAAAAAAGATTACATGTTTTATGTTTTAAATAGCAAAAAACTCTTGTCACAATACTTCTTACAAATGGCTGAGAGACATTAATGCCTTCAGGGAAGAGTAGTTTCTACTTCAAAATTACTAGGGGTTTTTTGCTGTTGTTCTGTTGTTGAAAGGTGTTGTTATTACATCTTCCTCCCTTGTCCTGCTTGTCATTTGTCTTCCTGAACTACAAATGGTCATGGAAACCTATCTTCCTATGTATCTGTAAAACACTCATCCCAGTCAGTCCTGACAAACATCAGCCCCAACAAATATATTGGTAATCCAAGATTAATGCAAAACCACAGCAAACAAAACCCCCTCCCTCAAAATCCCCCCCCCCCCCAAAAGACTACAAACTTTCAAAGCAGTTTCATTTCTGTCCATTAAAAGCTTAGATAGAAAACAGAATTCCATTGTTTCTTGTTTGAGGGCTCACTCCCATTGCTTCTTCCCAGCTATACTCTACTACAAAAGAAAACATTTTATTACCATTTATAGCTAGATCTTCAATCTATACAGGTATTTACCACCTGATACTGCATTTCTGTCATTGAGTTTAGTAGTACTGCTTTGCATTTGTGCTCAACTTCTCTAAGTAGGTTTATTTATTTTTTTTTCTACATGAATATGGATACCCACAACACAGAAGACAAGATCTGGATTTAGAACAAGCAGACATGAGGTTTGCAGTTACTCCTTTCATCACTGAATAAGCTCAGTGAAGTTTCTGAACAGCCCCCTAAAAAGTCCTGTCCAGCAGCACTCCTCTGCCACAACAGGTCTGATAACAACTGCAAAATTTCTGGGAAATGCCTGTGATCAGGCATTAATTCAATTGATCACCCAATACTTTCAAGAATTTGCACCCACACCAACATATACATTCTTCAAAAGTACATTTAAATAGGAGTTATCTGTTTTACACTGCTTTAATCTCCACTAAGGATCATAAAGGCACACATAAAGAGAATATGGATAGAGTCATACAAAAATATGTATATACTGACACAGGATGCCATGTCAATATTTTAGGAGCAATAAACTTGACCATAAATCCACCCAGATTTTAAAAAACAGTATCATTTGTTTGCTTAGATGGAAGAAAAAAAAAATTGGAATACAACTGGGGAGAAAAAGGATTAAGAAAAGCTAAGAAAATCATCTGGTAACATCTCTCTCAAAACAAATAAATAAACCTACTGTGATATACACGCATTTTCACCCCACAAAGTTCAATTTGTTGTAAAGTTGTCAGAAGTGTTCATTTCTACTTGGAATACTTTGAAAATTTGTGAGCTTGAGAAATACCCTAGGTCTTATCATTTGGACTCTTACTAAAAAGTCAGTGATATTTTTAAGAGATTTCTGGAATATTATCATTTTAGATTGGAAACTATCTTTTGGCAGTCAGTAGCTTCCATCTAAATATAATAAAAGGGAGAAGTATTTCTAACTGATTTCTGATTTACTAATAACTGTTGTTACATGAATAATCTTTCAGTAGTTGTGTTTTCTTCTTCTGTCAACCACTGAATAAAGACATTGAGACAATCAGTATTTATTTGAAAGAGGTGTACTGAATCAAAAGAGGATGTTTCATATCAGAGATATTTTATCTTTTTTAAAGTAATGCAAGAAGTTAAAAAGAACCATATTCAGCCAAACCATACATATTCATGTATTATTTGAACACATAAATTAAAAGCAAAATACCTTCTTTTAATTTCTTCTCTGTAAGAAGCTTAGCAGTATTTGAAGAAACTTTGTATAAGAATTCACAAAGAAAGGTGGAATGTGAAGAATCTTCACAGAAGCCACTCTCGAAACAAGTATCATAGTTTGGGAAATCTATTAAAAGACAAAGCAGTAACATACAGAACTTCAGCTATCAGTTATAACCATTTTCCCACACATCTTTAAATGCGTAGCTGTAGATATGCAGCTGATTGTCACATCGTTACTATAACACATTTTACTGATTTATTTTCACAATTAAAAGTCTTACATATTCATCAAAAAAACATCAGTTCACATATGTTACAACATTCACATTGTCTACCACTGTTTGCCAATGCAATCTAATACGCCTTTTTTGTGTACTAAGATTTTATTCTCATCCCTTATATAACATACTTCAACAGAAGGCAACTGTTTCTCTTGAGGGCTTACCTAGAATTTAACCACCAACTCTCACAGCAGACAATGATTATGAGAATCACTGTCAACCTGCAATGACCTCCCTTTCTCTGAAGAGAAGAACATTAAACACCAGCAAATGGTGATGCTGGCTTGGCTGGAAGGCTAACAGTAGTAAAGAAAAAAAAACAAGCCAAATTCTCTCTATAGCCTTAAGATCACTTGGGAGCACAGCTAGCAAAAAAATATAGAGCTGCACGTTTGCACAGTGACTGAGCTCAATAGCATACAATCCAGTGCCTGGTACTTGTGTCAGAGAAATTTCCAGGCAGAACATAAGGGACCATGCTTGCTCTAGGAAGCTCTAAAGCATTTCCCACTAAAAACTTTTGTTGTTCAGCATATGCAGTGTTACGCTGCAGAACAGCACAACAGAATGGAAAGTTGGTCCAGCAGTATGCCCATAAGGCTGGCTGCAGTATTGCATAGCTCATTTTTTCCAGTGTAAAGCTGTATGCGAACTTGCATACCCAGACTGCCTCAGTAGCCTTTTTAAAAGGGCTACTGTACAGCCCTTTTAAAAGGTAAGCTCAGGCATATCAATACTCTAAAACTTATTTATTTATTAAAAATAGCTTTCCATTTTCAAGAGCCTCATAACAGTCAGAGTGCAATAAAACTGTTGGCTTTCAAGGCCAAAGTTTATGATGTGCTTCAAGCTGTAACAGAAGTTGTGACCCAAAAAACACGACACTTTGTTGGGACAGACCTTATTACAGGTTCAAGAGGTGAGTTTTATTTTGGGATGAGAGTTTGTGAAAAAAAAAAAAAAAAAAAAAATGGTAAGTCTGTGTGCAGAAGGGGTAGGTATCAAGTAATTTTTAAGAAAAAACAAAGTCCCAGATAAGCACTTTAGATACATGTTAACTGTATATACCCATTTTTTCTGGTAAAAGCCTGATAATATTTAGCAGAACAGATGATGTTTTTCTTCTGTGTTATAAAGAAAGGTATGAGGTCTATGAGTTATTATGGGCTTTATTATTTTTTAAGTCCTAAACTTGAAGTCTGAGCAAAATAAAAGTAACTTGTACACAGTTACATTCACTGCTGAATTACAGTTAACACCATCACAACTCCCCCTCTATACCCCTGTTGCTCAATGCCCATTTTTCTTCTGAATTCTTTCCTTCCCTTTTGCTCAACATAAAATCAAAAGATCAAAGAGAATGTACCCTACCTGAGAATTTATTATGGTATAGGAATTCCATCTGCAGTCTTTGTCCAGCTTTCTTGGCTAATAAGTATGGAGTGCTGTAAACAGGGTCTCCAGTGGCGCACATAGCATCAGCCCCACTGAACAGCAACATCAGGGTTTCTAGCACATCTTGTTTAACTACAGCAGCACACAGGGCCTTTTTGTGGAGAGGGAAAAAAAGAAGCCTGTTTAAATTAGAAAGTTACTGGCAACAAGTACATGTCATTTAGATGCAAATGCTTTCACCTCCAATGTAGTTCCCCTGCATTTTCAAAGACCATAAACATGGAAAAGTGGTAGGAATCATCAAGTATGGAAAGAAAAAAAAAACCCACCAAAAAAAATAATCAACCCCCCAAAAAAACCCTACAATTAAAAAAAAATCAAAACAGCCCCCCCAAATAACCAAAAGGAAACAACCCAGAAACACAAAAAAACCCACAAACCAAAAAACCACAAAAACCCACAAATGAACCCTAAAAACCTGAAAATATCATTAGTCCATACCTTGCAAATGTTTTTGCCATGAATTTCAACAGTTATTAGAAATTAGTCAAACAGACCTCAAAAATGACACAAAAATTAGTAATCACAAACGGCACTTTCCACTTTATAACTTCAAAGAATTTTTGTTACATGTGCAAAAGGAAACATTGAGAACACACGTTTTTTCATCATTAATTTCAGCTTCTTTAATTTCCAGTTAGCTGCAAGCTACTATATACAAACCTTGCTCAGCTCTGTGAGAATTTTTCACCTGCTTCAGAAGATGACCAAATTACACACAGATACAGTACAATACAGAAGTTATGGTATGGGCTTACCCATTCTAGTATTACCTTATTCAACTGTTCCTTGGTTTTGTAGGGAAACGGTGCTTTCCTAAATTTTCCCTCCTTGTACTTTTGTGTAATGAATGCTATCCTTTTTTCTGCAGGGGCATCCATATGCAGCTCTTCATCTGGAGGAAGATTTCCTGCCCAAAAACTGTTTGCCCTCTTATTTCCAATGATGATAAAAAGCTGGATAATATGCAAGGGAAAAATAAGCAAATAGGATGAACATGAAGCTAGCTTCTAAATAGTTTTCGGTGGCTTAAAGTTGAGGAAGAAGCCTCTCTCAGGCACTGTCTGTGGTCATCTACAAATGAATATTAAAGTTTGTAGTTACCATTTACCACCACAGCAAGCAAGCTTTACAAGGTGAACCAGTTATAATACTTCAATGTATATTAGAGAATTCAATAAAAAGTCAGAAAAGACTACCACATGTTTTAAAGAAAACACTGATGACTTAAAACTCTATCAGTACCACCTTTTAACACCTCAAGCAACTACACTGGTAGAAGGAAATTTCCTTTCCTTTCCCCTTCCCAATATTGCCCATCATGACTGCTCTCCAAAAGCATTTTACTTTTTTCCCCCCGCCAAAAAACTATACGCTTGAAGAAACACTAAGAGAAATTGTAAAGTTGGTTATCAAAGCAAATGAATATTTTAAATGACATAAAGGTACATTATTCCTGAAAACATCAAGTTTACTATAGCAGCAGCGTGACATTTAGCACTATTATGTTCAGGGGCTTTGTGAATAAAGCAATAAATAGCTCCTATTCGTGCAGTAGTTTTCAAGAGGAAAGAAAGAGAGTGCCACAATGTACCTCAATAAGTTCATTGCTCCAAATACTGGCATCCATTTTTAGACTTCGGACCTTTGAATCTCTTGGTCCTAAAGATCTGTGCTGTCCTGAAAATCCAAGAGTATTTTTACTTAACTAAAGCAGTGAAACTGGGTTTCTCTTCTGCTAAGGTAACAAAAGTAATTAATGAAGACACATTTATTTTAATTGCTATTTGAATATAAAACAGAAGCACCATAAAGCCACTAATTTATTTTTTTTTTTAAGAACGGGATTGCATTTGATAGTAATGAATAAACAAGGTAAGTTCTCTGATATATTAGACTTTGATGAGGGCTTGTTTCAAAAGAAAACGTGGTGCTGTAAATTATTTCCCTGAATCTACTGCTTCACCACATATCTGAATACAAAACATGAGAAAACTAGATTTTCAGTAGTATCTGAAAAGCTATCCCTACTGGCAGTAATATATGCCCTGATGTAACAGAATTAATATTGCAGATTTAAACACAGAAAACTGCTCTCCTTTGGCATCCAGCCTTGCAAAAGCCAGCCATTTCCCACAAAATGCTAGTGTATCTTCATTTCTGCTAATTGTAAAGGATTATTCATCTGAAGGAAACCAATCACCACACAAACCTGTCATGTATGCACTCAAGTGCTTTAGAACAAGGATGACCTTGGTACAAGTCAAAAAAGAAATAAAAGGATGTTTGCTTTTCGTCAAATCTTTCACAAGAATGGCACTGTAAAAATGAAAAAAGGCAACTCAAGGACATACAGAGATATGCAAATACGACATTCTGTAGAACACACACAGTCTGTTACTAATTACCCTACCTGCGCATTTCTTACAAATGACAACACAGAGATTGATAGATGCCCAGTCAGGACTAGGAGCTTTACAGTCAGCACATCTCCTGTTGGACTCATTGAACCAAATCTTCTCAGCTACTTCATAATCAGACAGAGTTTCTGCTATTGATTGCTGCAGTGCTTCAATCCAGTCCTGTTTCTCTCTTTCCGACTCTGCTGTAAAGCTGAAACAATTGACTTTTTTATGTTATCGATCTTTATTTTAAAGCCCAATTAAACACAGTCTGTAGTCTCTTATTTATTACCTTTATACTCAAAATCCAAGTAAAAAAATCTTCCTCTACACAGATATAAATGCTAAGATGGAATGTATTATTTTGTATTTTCAATCAATGAAAGTTCTCTGGGTTTGTGCTCAGTTTTCAACAATACCGCTACTAGCACACATAGATTTTGTAACACTCAAGCTACATTCCTTAGTTACTTTCTATCTTTTTATGTTGCCAAGTACCAAACTTAAAGCTTGAACTTTAACAAAACCAGAGAATGACCTGAAAAGGCAAACACTTCGTGAGCTGGAAGAATAGACAAACAGCCAAAAAAAGCTTTTCATTTAAAATTACCTTTTTGAAAAATATAAATAATAATAAGCAAAAAACAACATGGTGTCAACTTAGAGAAAGTCAAAGAACTAGCTATCTATCAACTAGCAAGAGATTCAAACCACTGATCAAGACTAATTTACCCAATCCTCTACTTGACTGAGAATGAAAACATTTAAAAAACAAAAATAATTTTAAATTGCTAAGATTTAGCAAGCTTGGAAGAGCAAACTGTTTCCTTCTTTTCCTGCATTACTAAGATTTCTTTTAAAAACCACTACGGCACATAACAAATGGCTTGTATTAGCATATACTTATACTTTCTTAAAAATCATGACAAGTCACAGCATCAGACAAAGTGAAACTTTCTACCAATTTTAATGGAGGATTTCTACAAGGAATGGCATATTAGTCATTCTCTTTTTGAATAAAATGCTTAATACTGAATGGATTCAGCATTATTTTAATAATGCAGCTTATTATTTTTTAAGAGGGAGTCAAGTTGTTAAAGTGACTTTTTTTTTTCTTCTGCTCTTGCACAGAATGAACAAAGAAGGCTACATAAAAATATGAATGAGCATAAAAAACGTTGAGCATTTTTAATAAAAGCATTACCATTCCATCTATACTAGGTAAGTCACTGCAGTATGAAGCAAGCCCTTTTAGTGCATGAGTTATTTGCATATTTTGTAATGTAAATATCAAGGTTCTCACCTAAAGCTTTTATAAGGAGTAATTATTTCAAAAGATTGCTTTGCAGTCCGATCCACTTGTTTTACATTTGCCACATTCATAGGGATTAAAGTGATACCAAATCCCGTCTTAAAATCCTATGGAAAAGACAATGAAAGTTCAGGTGTTTATCATTCAAGGAAAACATGTATAGAACAATTAAATTATCATGGTTCAAAAAATGCAAGGTCAGTAATACACATTTGGGCCACAACATGCAAGCTCATTCTAATTCATTAATGAATAAATAAACCTGTACCAAATTTTGTCCAGCTGTGCTTCTAATTGTTAGAATGATCTTACTTGAGTCTTATGAGGAAAAAAAAAAGCACACTGTAACTACCAACAAAGAAAAAAAAAAAGGAGGTTAAATAACAGATTGCATTAAAATAACAATCCAACGCTATGGCAGTATCTAGCTTATATTATTCTTTAGTAACTAAATAATGTTCATGTCTAAATCCTTCTCACTGACAGCAGTTTTACCTGCTTTTAATCAAACTTCTAACAACATATGTTATTGTGTATAAGTTTCTTAAACCATCGCTTGCTACTGCTTCTGCTGTATTACATGAACTAAACATTTCAAAAACATGTTTGACAAGAAGTCCTATACAGCAGCTAAAATAGACAAAGGGGTATCTGTGACTCAATTATTAGAAATACTAAGCATTTCTTGCTTTAAACCAAGAAAAATAAATTTTTTCCCCACATGGAAAGTGTAATTAAAAATCAATCTTACACTAACACTGTTGGGAAAGAAAATGCTTAGTAAGCTCTTGTGAGGCACTCTGAAACACATGCATTTTGGAAAGACTGACAGGCACATAGGTTATTTCTGATCTATTCGGAACACCCTCAGTCTCTCCTTAAACTGATTCAGCTGCTCATCTAATGGCAGTCACTTCCATAAGCTTTATTTCTGGAAATATTACCATACTTCTTGCTAATTATAACTGCATCAGATAGAGAAAAACTACATCACCCAAGCAAAATGCCAAATGCACGTATCTTACTATCTGCGAGATCACTGAGTTCACTCTAGCATAACAAGTACTTGGGTATGGAGGGAAACAGTTTCAGTCACATGCCTGTGCAGATGGGATTGTTTCTTTAGCACATAGGTCTTTAATTTTCTACAACTAAGGGGTTTCCACTTGTGAGATGTAAACTGAATGAAGGCTTCATATGTTGGCTTATTTCAAGTAATTTGCCTTAATAAGTCCTGATTTTAAAGGACAGGTCATGACATTATACAGGTACCTGAACAATAGTGCATTCTTTACTAAATAGCAGCTGAATGACTTCCGGAAGCTGTGATTAACAGTAGTTCAATATAGTCTTAGGTCCAGATCAGAGTTTACTGAAGGTAAATGATAAGTAATGAAGATTAAAATAGCCATATTGAGCCACATCAGAAGTTCACCTAGTACAGTAGCTTCCCTCTATGAACTTGCTATTGGCAACTGTCATAAAAAGAATGTAAGTAAGAAAAAGTACATTCTCATCTTCCCAGATAAGCTTCCAGCAATCTGAGGACTTCCAGCTCAGAAAGTTCCTGAACAGTTACAAGGAGCCATCACACTTGCTAGCCATTGACAGCCATATCCTCAAGGAACTTAAATTCATGCTCTGTGGGCTCCACACCATCCTACTTCATCAATTTCCCAAATACTGATTATGGAAAAAGTAGTTCCTTTTGTGTACGCATGTTGGGACTTTTTTTGCCTGGTACTGGGAATTTTATCACATCAAGTTCGAGAAAAGAAACAGTAACTAAACTTTATTCATCTATCTACTCCATAGTTTTCCTTCTTGAAAAACCTTTATTGTATATTCCCTTCAGTCTCGTCTCTTTTATGCCTTTAAACAGCTAGCTGTGCCCACTTGGAGCAGAAAGGGAAGATCACCAAGGGCTGCTCACAATTTACATCTGTTGAAGACAGACACTAACCTTCAGTTTACTGAACGTAACGATGCAGAACTAAGAAAGCACTCTAGAAATGACAGGCATCAATTTTAAAGTCTTTACTGTTAGCTGGAGTACCAACCCTCCAAAATTTGCCAACTACTCGGTGTATGCACACATGCACTGAAGAGAGGATGACTAGTATGTTTTCAGTTAAGTGTGTAAGAACTTACAGTACTGAATTTCAGCATGAGGAATGTCAAGAAGGTTAAGAAATTAGAAGTGAGGAATATATTTTTCAGAGCTGAAGATAGTGGCAAACTAACCAATTTCATTCGTAAATTAGAGTGAAGTTATTTTCATAATGGTCCAAACAAACTCTTTAGGGTAACTGTACAATACTTGACATAAACCAGGCTTTGTAAGTGACAGGTACACCAGAATCTGATTTTCAAGGTTCAGAACTATATGCTTTCAGGAGTATAGTCTTGTTCTCTCCTTCAGAAACAGAAGTGGGAATTGGTACAGTGAAAAAATAAATGCTCCACTTCTAAAGATAAATTCATTCACTTAGAGTGCACAAGAGGACAAAAGGGCCATTCAAGCACTATACAACATGCACTGACAGCAAGACCAAGCAGCATCTTTTCAGAATAAGAATCTTTTACAGACTGAAAGCTCATTGTTTCAGACAGATTAAACTTTAAAACTTTCTGACAAACAAAGAAAAGGTTAAAATTAAAAATATACAGAGAAAGCTGAGTTTCTGTTTGGTTTTGATAGAGATATGACTTAAACGTCTATATACTATCTTCAAAAGTTTGAAGAAAGGCTGAAAAATGGGTTAAAAATAAGGGCTTTAAAGAAAACCAAACCAAAAACAAAACCCCAAACAAATTGTTTACAGATATAATAATAGATTAAAAGTATTCACTGAACAGCACAGTTATCTGAAGGCTAAAATTATTAATAGGGGAAAGTAGCGAACTCTGAGATGAGTACTGAGTACTGGCTTTTGGGTAAGTTGTTCCTTCCTGAAGGAGGAATGATTATAGTTTGTTGAGTCCTGCTGTCATTATCACCCCTGTTCAAAAAAGACCTAACCTATGAAAACCTGCTGTATGTATACAAACAAAAATATAACTTTTTTTTTAATATACCTTCAACATCCACCTACGAAGTGTCTGTCAGTGTACAAAACTGCTACCTCTGTTACATATTATCTTTTCATAAGGCAAAAGCTACCCTGAGACAGCCTTTACTAACCTTTCTTCAATCTTGTTCAGGATGAAATTCACAGACCTTCAAAATTAGTCTCATATGTTTTCTAATCTATCACCACTGTTTTATCGACACAGAAATTAACATCTAGGTTAAAAAAAAACTTAAGTACATGCATGAATAAAATGATGCAGCTATAACTAAACAAGTCTAAGTCTTAGACTTGCTGAACACATAACTTCTGGTATGAGATCTTAAAAAAGGCTTAGGCATCTTTCCCTAGAATTCTTAAATCTGTAATCACAGGCTGAATCTTGCAGCTCTCAGTTAATGAGCAGACCTTCTCTACAAAGCTGTTCTCCCTGGAAATTTCCTTCTTTTTTTATTCTTTAGCTTCCAACGCAATTTTGAGTTAGTAACTTCCGAGCTGCCACTGTCATTGGTTTAGTCAAAAGTAAAATTCAATTGAACACAGGGGTGCTATAGCTGCTCCTCAACTTTTGCTGGTTTAGCAATTATAATCATGTCTTTGGATGTGCTTTTACGAATCAAACATTACTTCCACAATATATAAACAAACAACAAAAAAAATCCAACTGCAATCATAAGTTTCCCCTTACCCCTCACACAAAATTTCTTGGAAATATATCCCAAGTTTTATTTTAATGGTTAACTAACTCTATTTTCACATTAGAAATAGCAGTCTGTATTTCTATCTCAGTTTTTCTGCTGGAGGACGAAAGGTATAACAACAGCAGCTGTGAAAAAAAAACAAAACCAAACTGCTGCCACAACTACAAGGGAACATATTTCTACATATGCAAACATGTGCATACATACATGTAAATACATGTGTGTCGCATATTTTGAAGTACAGAAGTACAGAACTCTTAAGTACAGAAATAGTACTGGTGTATGCTGAGAGCACAGCACTTTTGGAAACTGCTACAACAACTGAGTAGTCTCACTGCACATCAGTTTCCTTCCAGTGAATTCAGAGGTTCCTTTGCTTTTATTTTAGTCTTCGGCTGTCAAATTTTGAAGTCATGCAGTATTTAAGGGTGCACGTGCACACACACAGAGAGACACATACACACACATTTACGTTTTATACAGGTAAAAGAAATCCTATTTCCTCTCAGAATTCACAGCTAAAAGAAAGAAGCTGCATAAACATCACCCATATGTGCTCAAGAAAAATTGCTCTTTTTTATAGTTACATGAAAAATTTTCACCAGGAGGAATAATCCAGCTAAAAATTACCACACACAAATGTGGTAATAGTATTGGTATAATAACATATTGCTTATGTTGCACTGAGACAGATATTAAACAGTGATTAGGTTGTGAAACAAAGCAAAAAGAAAACCCTAAACTCACCCTTCTCCTTTTCAAACAGCAGCAGAAATCCTTTTTGTTTTTCCAAAACATAGATTTTGTCTGCTGTTGTCCTTCATAGCTAAAGTAGTTGTCTGAATACAGTTCCTGTTACTGACAAATATTCAATACAATTACACGAATGAGGAAAAAAAAAAGGCACAAAGAAAGCAATTCCCAGTAAAATGATAATTAAAAAAATCCCAACCAACCAACCAAAGCAAAACAAAAGCACCCCAACAAGTAAGTATTAGATACAGAAAAACAAATCCATCAATTTCTGCAAACGCTAAAACTCCACTCTAGACTGAGGGTATGCATTACCTAGAGATGAAATGCTTACACTGTCCACGGATTTCTTTTTTAAAGTAGATCACGACTTGGATTTGTCTCACCACACAGTCTCAGGAAAGCAATCACACCAGCAAAAGTCCCTAGGGGCTGATGAGCCTTTTGAGGATGAAGAAGACTGAATGTGGGAATGGCAGGATTGCTTTAAATGCCAGTCCTCATACTGACTTTGTATTATGAAGCCAAGGGGCACCACCTTATCCATACTAAGGCACATCAGGCAAGAACAAGATCAT
>JBCJKH010078144.1:0-10186 GCA_039877255.1 Loriculus beryllinus
GAGAACAAATATCTCACACAATTAACCTAGATTACACATATGGTCTAACGTCTCCGTGCCACTGTGCAAGTGCCAGGAGAGGCTGTCCCACCAGGGAGGATGGAGCAGCGCCATACAGACTGTCACAGCTATCGTGGGAAACAACCCCTCGACTCTTGCACCTCTGAACCAGGTGGCCTTGTCAGCTTAATGGCACTGCTTCAAAACCACAACAAAACAAAAAACCCCATCACCATGATTAAGGAAATGGGGACAGATGCGCAAGAGGGACCATTAGTCTTTGGGAATGCTTTATGTGGTCACCTGTCAAGCAGCCCAGCTATGTTTTTAAGTGATTAAATCAGACCTCAGCAGAAATCTAAGCATTGATTTCTCAATATTCTAACCCAGAAAAACATGTGCACTGAATCGTCACTAAGGCTCATGCAACAGACTAGCACTCCGAATGACAACACACTTCCCTTTCTAGAAGTTACCTTACAAAACTTAGTGGAGCTTGAGAGAGAGTTAACATTTCATTAAGAGCTATTCTTGATCTTTAAACACAGCCAATGTATATTAATATTTAACCACTGCATGTTAGAGATTACATATCACTATTACAAGCTCATAGTTATTAACTTTTGCAAAACACTAAGACAAAATAAATGCTGAAGTCACTGATCACATGTTTTCCATTTATTGTGATGGGAAATAATCAGCTTTTCTGATTAGGTGCATGTTTATCATATTATAAGGCAACAACCTCCTTCAAGCACCCAATCCAATGCATGTGCTTGATGCAAAGGTTTTTTAAAGGCTATGAACTTAAGCACCTGTATCCTAGAAAACACACTGGTGTTTTTAACAAAAGAAAATGCTGAAGCACTGAAGAAATTTAAACATTTGATTATAGTGTTTCCTCTTGAAGCCTGATTGAGAAAACAATTGGTTTTGTGTTAAGAGACACTACTCAAAGGAAGCAATCTCAGTAATACCTGGCCCTTCTAAACTGCTGATTAACATTACCTGAAGGAGCACTGTCACTGACCCAAGAGATCAATCATTCAAAAAATTCATCCTCTAAACAGAAGGAGGATGGAAGCAGTTTATTGAACCTCAGAATAGAGCAGGTGTGAAGGGACCTTTGCAGGTCCCTAGTTCAAATGCCTGCTGAAAGCAGGGCCACCACCTCTGAAGTCAGACTGTGTTGTCCAGAGCATTGTGCAGTTGATTTTCCAGTACCTCCAAGGACAGAAGTGCCACAAACTCTTTGGCCCCTTGTTCCACTGCTTTGCATTTCCCTCACTGCATCCTGTGAACTTTGCCTCTCTTCCCTTCCCTCTGCTCCCCCAGGAAGAGTAAGACACCACCATCACTCCAGCCACCCAGTCGGGGTATGTGACTATGGTCAGACAAGCTCAGACAGCACTGCTCCCTTGGCCCTCATTCACAGCGCTCCTGCTCCAATCCCTGGCCAGCCACACAGTTCTCTGTCACATTCACTCCGGTGTTTAGCACCTTTCTTGATTTGTTGATGCCTTTCTCATACACCTGATCACCAGTGGGATCCAAGTTACAGCTTTACCATAAACTGGGAGGACCTCTTGTTCATCCCTTGGTCAAGACAGCAATTGACCGCTCAGTCTCCTCATCCACAGGCTGACTGGACCCAGTTCCAAGGACCTTTACATCTCACCTGCCCTCCAGACCCCAGCCACATCCAGGAAAGCCCTTGGCCAATCCACACTCCCTAATATACCATCCTTACGGCTCAACACAGGTCCTGAGCAGCACTGCCCATGGCAGAACCATTACCTTTAATTACAGTCCCCGTAATGCACTCCAGATGGATGCTGTCCTCTCTGCAACAGTTAGCTTGTGCATAGGTGGTGATCCAGCACGTGTCCCAGAGTGCTCTTCTATGGCTGTGCAGGCTAGCCACATCCTCACCATTTTGCATTTCCTCATTCCAGCTCATTAAGTTATACACTGCAGACTTACAAATGTTTTTTCAATCTACTGTAACCATTTAACTATGCTTCACAATGCTTCAGCCCCCCTCAGTTTCAGCTTGCTTGCAGATTTAGTAAGTATTCCCTTGTCCACATCAGTAAAGGGAACAGCAAACAAAGCTCAGCCCAAGACAAACAGGGGTGTATCCACACAATTCCTCCTGCCACCCCCCCCTTCTTTCCCTGATTTCCACCACAAGTTATAGGTAACTACTCTTCAAACACCATCTTTAAACAGTTACTTGTTTACTGTATCATTAAATACACGTATTTCCCTATTCCACAGCAATGCCACAGGAGGTTATGTCAAAAGTTACTGAAGTCAAGGTAACATCAGAGGTACTGCTCCCCCCAGTCCTTATCATCATCATCTTCTCCAGATTCCTAGAAATTGATTAAAAATTGCACTCCAATTCTCCAAGCTCTGCAGTCACACTAACTCGTCTGGAACTCCCTGTGCCTCTTGCAAAGGCAGGTAACCACATTTGCCCTTTTCAGTCCTCCAGGACCTTTCTTGCCCTTCACAATTTCTAAAAGATAATTGTAAGTGGTTCAAAGGTTGCTTGGCTGCTTGCTGATGTACCCTAGGGCAAATTTCATCAGGCTCTGACTATTTGAATACACCTATCTTATCTGCTGTTTCTGATCTATCCTTTTCCTTCTCTGCACTTTACTCCTATCACCTTGTTTAAATGAATTTTCATTAATGTGAAGACACACTCACGCAACACAGTAACTACATGAAATCCATTTAGTATTCTATCTTTCAGCTATAAAGACAAAAACTCCCAAAACCCAGACTGTGCACCCACCATGACTCTGGCTTTTTGGAAATGCAGGAGAACAAAAATAAAAGACTAAAAAACAAACCACACCAAAAAAAACCCCTCCTGAAACACCACACACACACTGCCTCCCAATGCCCCCCCCCCCATCAAAACAATAACACCAAAACCAAGCCAGAATAAACACTTGAGTATGGCTTCAACCAACCCTCAACTGAGATGTCTGAAGAGAAAACAAAGAAATAATGATAAACTCCTTGCCTGCATAGACAGAGAAACGCAGTGACTAAACCAACCTGTTTTGGTTTGATACATTCATAGAAGCAAACACTTCCCCAGCAGATAAAACATTTGATAATCAAATGCATGATTTCCTGCACACTGCCTCAGTTATCTACCACTCATCATTGCCAAGGGTAGGGTACTGAATTAGACTGACCACTGGTTCAAACCAGCACAGCAAGTACCACTCCCATGTGAGCACAAAGCAGGTATCTTCAAGCACATTACAATTTTAATGCACCCACCTGTTTTAGCTATAATTTACCTTTCATCAACTGGAAATTATCATCCTCATAGCTGAGACATGGCAACTTATTAGAGGAGCATAGCTAGTCTGCTTCTATGGAAAGTAAACCAGACAGCCTTAGATCATCCTCTGTGATTTCTATTTTGTTTTTCAGCAAAATGAACTAGACACGGTTGTGTGCTGTTACCACATCTCATCTGAAGCACAGCAACTTCTTAAACTGCTCCATTTCCATCCTCAAAGCACATCAGTCTCTGCTCTGTGATCCCCTAGGCAGAAGATGCAACGTTAATGGAGATTCTGACTGTCATACTCAAAAGCAGTCAGTGATTTGAATGCCTCAATTTCTAGTGTACCCAACCTGAAATACTTTAAAAGGTCCAATTTTCAGGAAATGATGAACACTCAAAAACTGCTGGGTGGTGGTTCCTTCCTTCCCTCTACCCTCTCCCCCCCCCCCCCCTCAGTGTTTAAATCCAGAATCTATTTTATCTGGTGTTTCTATCTAAAAAATCCTTCTGCAAGACTAAAACCCTAGTACTAGTCAAAACCAACAGGAAAATCATTTTCTTCTGCTGTGATAAAAATGCAACAGATCCATACATTCCTCCAGTTACACAAAATATGGCCTTCTACTCTTGAATATGGATCTGTGAGTATTTTTTTGCAAAGTGATACAGTGAAAACCTTCACTCACAGAAATACTATAATCAGCTTTCACAAAACCTGCTTTACTGGACAGAATAACAAAGCTTGGTTTCCAAAGCTGCCAGGGCCAAAAAAACTCACCCAATATTTCAATCCGTGTCTGCTTGTACCTGTTCTTACTACAAACGCAACCATCAGTAATCCCTGTCTCGCTGCCTGTCTCCCCTGAAAAACAGATCATAATTAACAAAATCCTTGGAAATCATCCTGGAGTTGTTGATGGGCAGAAAGAAAGTATGAACAGAGAGAAAAGCCAGAGCAGAGTGCTGCTGTTCCTTATTCCATTAGCGGAAAAAATCAGACTCTGTTTCAGTCAGAGGAGTTCGGTATCATGCAATTGTTCAATCACTGCTCAGCAAACCTCATTATTTCAGGTCTCTCTAGAAATCCAGAGTTTTGCCTTAGAGTACAATAGGCTGCATATCCACCTAATGTAGCACCCTGCCCCCAGAAACAGCGCTGCTGGTGCTTGTGCCCGGCACAGCCGCAGGAGCTGGCACAAGCACCGGTAACCCCAGTACAGTCACAACTGCAGGGGCTTTAATCCACCATCCTGCTGGGCTCTACTTCAAACCAGAAGTCTAACCAATACTGGCTGGTTTCAGCCAAGCCTATGCTGATAGCAGATAGAACGAAACCAAGTTAATTAGAGTTAAATGTATCCTCAAAGGAGATCTCAGTACCAAAACTCCTTATGCACATTAACTTATGTAGCATGTATTTTTAATGAGTTCAGCACTTGTCTTGGGTTTAGAAAACACACACACAGGGTGGCAGCTATTCAAAGCCATTGTGCCAGAGCAGGAGCAAGTGCTGACTCTGTGGGATGACAAGGTTGTGTTGCCAGTTATGGTGATTACACCTTGATTGCATAACCCTCAGATAGCTAAATTAAACAGGTGAAGTGACAAAACAAAAGCCACCTACCAATAGTCTGATTATATAATAGAAAGGGAAATGAAAAAGACCAGAGGGCTAAAGCGCATGTTTAGTTTTACAAACATGGTTAAATCTTGTAACATCTTCAGCTTCTGCTGATGCTCTTTTTCATAAATACTCTTTTGAAACGATATCTTGGTGCAGACAGCTAGAGCATACACCTTGGATTTTACTAGTCCGAGTTTGGAACCCCACCCTTCCCTCTCCACATGCATTTTCCAAAGAACACCCTGTGAAACCAGGTAAATGGCCAGCAGTCATGCCCTTTGGGATCCAATATATTAAAGCACTACATTCATCTGTAAGATAAAAACACCTTCAAAGACTCTTAAGTACCCCCCAGAAAATAATATATAGCCATACATAAAAGAATGCTTGAGCTATGCCAATAAATTCAGCCATCAGCCTTTCAAAGCTCTCATTTAAACACAGACAAAAAAAACACTGTTCACCGTATTACAGTGAAAAGTAACGGGTAAGTTGCTGCTTTGCATGATGTTCTGGTCAATGTGGCATTAACACACAATCAAATCACTTTGAATCCCATAAGCTACATGGCAAAATCAGAAAGCACCCCTTAAATTACAGCATGGTACCACAACACATTTTACAAAATATAATACTTTAAATGTTTTTAATTTGTTTACAAGGGGACAGTGTGACCTAATGACAACTGGTTTATACCTCAACATCCTCATGAAGAAAACTAACAGTGTAGAAGTCTCAGTTTAACTGTGATTCCAGTGTCCAGCTTTCACTGGTAATGTTGCATGAATAAAAATCCCCTAAACCCCAATCACGTAAGTATATATAATCACATAGATATAAAATATTTCCCTAGTAATACCCAATTCAAAATGAAAATCCTGAGTTTGGGGGTTTTAACCTTTTCAAGCAATCTCCACTTTAATAAATTCATTAACTTCAGGACTGCAACATTCAAATGGAAACTTTGGTTATTTTTGTATATCCCTGACAGAGCAAGCATACAATTTTAGTTCAAATGAATGTCAAAAGACTGCTTCAGGATGCACTGCAGTCTCCAAACTCCTGAAGACTTAATCTGTATTCTGCTAATCTAGGTTACAATTTATCTTCAGGGGTTTTCCTGTAACATCATTCCTTGATGCTTTAGATTCCACCTGACATGATTGAACAGGCTTCCTTTACTTTATTCTCCCATTCATCTGAAAAGCAAAAGTACACTTTTTCCCAGTTCCCTGCCCCTCCCACCCCAATCAGATGGACCTCGCTAAGGAAATTATTTTAAAAGAAACCCCTATAGACAACCCATGACCTAGATCAGGAAGATTCTACCCAATTTATGTTAAAAAACTTACTTTAAAAGATGTTATTGCATGCCTCTCTCAGTGTACTTCCAACTACGTTTTATACGGTCAAAGTCTGTCTTTTATTGCCTAAAACCTGAGTTTACATTAAGAATGACAGAAGAACTTCTCAGGGTCAGCTAAAAGCATACGTAACTGCACATACCAGAAAAGAAGCACTATAAAACTTCAAGCCCTCAAGGCCCACTGTTTTGCTGAAAAGCAGCATGACCAAGCTGTGGGCTCAGCTCCCATGTATTGCTGCCATTGCTCTTGGCTCAGCCTTGTCACCATGAAGCATCATCCCAATAGGGCAGCTGTCTCCAGCCTAGGACTGCTCCAAGATGCTTCTGAACACAATATAAAACTACAGACAGATGATTAATTAAGAAATATCATCCTAAAGATGACAGAGACTCTCCTGTAATTCAGATATTGTCTGGGTTTTCATGTCAACAAATTAACCCATCACTGGGATGCGCTCTGTCCTGCTGCTCATTGCCAGCCCGGTTTCATGCCAATGACCCATAGGCAAGGTGAGCCTGCAAGGGGTGGAAGCCAGTGGGGAACAAGGAATCTGGCCCGGCTGTACCTCTAAGTAGTTGGCACCCCTTCATCTCACCTCTCCTGAGCTGAAGGAGAGGGGAATGCAGCCTGTAAACTCTGTTCTTCAGTGGGCACAGCAGCTTAGAGCCTTTCTGCTCACACTCCTATTCACATCCAAATGCAATCTTGCCAACCCTGGAATCAGCTTTGATAAAAACCAAACACGCAGTATTGCACACCAAGACACTCTTCCCTGCCCTGATGTTCCTGTGAAACACAAGGTTTCCAAAATCAGCCTTCCCATTCGTGCTGATTTTGTATAACCTCTCAGAAGGCACATCCCAAAACCTGATCAAATCTGCTACTGCACCTGCCATTGCCTGACCCAACGCCATCCACGCCTGGCAAGACCCGTTTCAAAAAGCCTTTCAGCCCAAAAGCTCACTAGCAGGCTTTTCTCCACTCCTTAGGACCTCACCAGCACCGCTTTCAAACACCCATACACAATGACATGCCTACTGTGAGCCTTCCAATCTCCACTTAAGCAACAAGACCAGTTCCTGGTTTTTCTTGTTTCTTTCTAGAGAAATCTTGTTTGTTTAAGGCATCAGCATCTTAGCTAATGAGTTTTCATCTCCCTTGTACACTCCACAAATACTGGGCTGAGTAATGCATAGTCTAATTGACTGTTAAGGTCACTGGCCAGGTCTTTAATCTTATTTAGAACACTTTGAGACAGTTCTTGAGTCATTAGGGCTTCATTCTTGACACGCAATATACATTAATCAAGAACATAAATGTAATTCCATGCGTGTATTTTACAGACTGCAAGATTAGAAAGATGGCATTAAATATTTCTTTGCAATATTAGCATTTTAATAATGTTGCTTATTTTAATACACAATAAAAATATTTAATTGTCAGAGCCTGCTGGTTTCTTACAGTCATTGCTCTAAGAAAATTCCTTTAAGTAGGAAAAGCCAAGCTTTAAATACCAACCTGAAGGAAAAGAAGGGCTCAGGGAAAAACTATCTTTAAAAATTCCTTACTTGGGAGGAGGGGGGAAGATATTTTTCAAGCGGTTGTTCATGATATTTGGTTTTTATGGTGTAAATTGTAACTGAGTGTGCGCACACGTGTCGGGAACTTTGCAATACTTTGAAAGGCATCAGCATTACTAATCAGGCACTGAAATCCAATTTCTGGGCAAATCCAGGAGCTCAGAGCTAAACACTTCAGATGGCTTGCAAAGACCTTTGAAAAATGAAGTTAAACAGTAATTATACATAAGTGCGCTTGAGAAACTTTACACCTGTCCTGACATGAATCAGATCTTTGCATGGATGATGAAGTTCCTGGCATTGCTTTAGGTGATTGGGATGGCATTAACTTAGGCAGGGTAAGAATTCAACAGGCACAAGCCTAGACAGGTAGGATAAAGGAGTTACTGACTCAAAAAAGCACGACAGATTATCTGTGGAAGTCTAAACATGTTGATCACTTAACATAAACAGATCTGCTGGTATATTTAGAAAGGCATTTCAACTCATAAGTAACAATGTTAAAAAAAGGACACCAGCAACATTAATCATATTTTCCACAGGTCCTCACAGCCCCTTGCAGATTGTTTCAACTAAAACTCAGACCAGGGAGAGAATAAAAGATTAAAAAAAGGAAAGGAATAAAGAAAACAAGCCAAAGACAGGGAGCTTGGTTTGGGAATTGAGACAATAAAGAAGTTGCTGGCAATCAGCGTTTCATAGCTGGCTGTGCTACAGACTCCTCACCCAACCTTTATCTCCCTGTGCCTCAGTTGCCACTCTGTAAAATGAAGGTGATAACGTTTCCCTACCTCACAGGAACGTTCTCAGAATAAATCCATAAATGCCTGGGAGACACTGAGACACCACTGTGACAGAGGCCATAAAAATACCTAGAAAAAAAGAAACACAAACAAAAGTAAGTGTCGTAAGTGACCATAACAGCAGAGACATGCACAGATGAAATGTAAAGCAAAGGTCAATACTTCACTTAACGATATGCATTCCCCACCTTGGGGAAGAAGAGGTTTGGTTCACCATGTGTTCCCATACAGATGCTTTAAAACTGTGACAGCAAATGACAGTTCCCTCTTCCTCCTCAGACACGATGTGGTCATGATAATCCACTACCACATACAGATGCGGATGGGAAAGGTGTTTCTCTTACAGACCGCTACCTCAGTCTCTCCATTACAAATACCACATCCAAGAACCCAAGTCACAGGAACAGACCCCAACATACTGAAAATGCTCTTCCTCAGCCTCTCTATCCAGTACTTACTGCAGAACTGAGTTCTTCCAATAGTCAGAAAACTTTTAACTTTCAGCCTAACATCTATTCCTGAACAGCTTTTAGCCATTTGTTTTCATGCCAACACTGATCCAGCAGCCTCAAGAGCTTTCCCCTAACCCTGAGGTTTATTTCCTTGATGATAAAAATGAATTACATCACCTGCCTGTCAGGGCTCATTTCACCACCCAAATCAAGCAAGTTCTTGGGGCATGTTCTGAGATGACTTCCCATCCTCCAGATTACCTCCCTCTTCTCTTACTCCACTAACTTCTGCGCAGCACCATCTTTGCAGCTTACAGTAACCCTGGGACAGTGCAGAGTAAAGCTGTGTTTCTCCAGCACTTCCACAGCTGGTAACCCCTTCCCACCCTACCCAGCTCAGAGAAAAAGTATCTTTCTCCTAATGCCTCCTAAGGTCATCACCCTGCAATGTTATCATCACAGAGATACATCCCACTTCCATTGCTCCACATCTCAAAAGCCCTTTCTGAAAGATGTCCCAGCCTTTCACAGCCCTGACCGTGCCTCCTACCTGTCCCAGCCGCAACACTGAGCCCTCAGAGCACTGCTCCATGCTCCCAGTATCATTTCAGGGAACCCACATGTCCCCCCAAAAACACATCTCCTATCTTCAGTGTCGACTCAGCTCAGCAAACGACTGCTCGAGCTCAATTACACCATTAAGCATTCTTTAATGTGAGCCAAATGACTATGGCCCTCAGAAGGATAAGTGATTCAAAATTATGCAGATGCAGAGAATGCGTTATTTAGTTTTTATCATTTACAAAGTACTAATTTTGTAAACAGTTTCAGCACTCTTTCAGAGAGTGTGACAGTGCCCCAAGTTCTGGGTTTCTAACAGTTGCTGCATCATGCACTATTCGCATCCTTGGTGGAAGAGGGTAGGAATGCCACTGGTTTGCCCCAGCTCCAAGATGGGACACAGAATTATAAAATAGTTAAGGTTGGAAAGGACCTTAAGATCATCCAGTTCCAACCCCCCTGCCATAAGCAGGGACACCC